>SNQJ01S0010840.1:42268-60478 GCA_010110895.2 Picea sitchensis | reverse complement strand
CTGGGTTGATAATTTATGTTTCACTTGGTTGTTTAAAATTAATTAAGCAATTATAGTGACCAACAAAATCCACGCCATGTTGAGAAGACAAAAATGGAGTCGGTCAATTATGCTTTTGGCCTCGTATGCAGTTTTGGTATCCGAAGCACTCTCCTGAGAGACCAGTTGCGCCTTTTCAGATTCATCACTTGTCTTTGCAAAACATCATTCCCTTTCAGCCTCTTCTGCACATTGGATAGAGCCGCATGGATGTTTTCCATGGCTGATCCACATTCCTTGAAGTGCTTTGCAATTCTCTCTTTTGACATCCTCTATGCTTCGCACAGCTGGATGATTGTGTATTGCACTTCCCTGAGCTGCCTCTTGAGCCAAGTTGCATTTACTTGTCGGCCTTGTGATGTTGATGCCTCCAGGGTATTTTTTGCTAACTGCTGTCTCAACTCTCTATTCTCTTGGTACAACTTAGCAATCGTGAGATGTGCTTGATTTAGCTACTATGACGGTTCACAAATATCTGCGCCTCCAGTGTCTGTCCTTCTCTGTCTACCACAGGTTTCTCGACTTGGACCTTCGACAGGTTCTAGCCGATTGGCACGCATGAGTAACTCTTCGGCAGCTGACTTTGCACGTGGATTGCTCAGGGCTTGGGCCTCCCCAGTTTCTTTGTTCTTTCTTGGCCTGCCCCTTTTTCAGGTTATCGACCATTGGGTGGATAGGGCTTCAAATATATTTCCTTCTTCTGCCTTTGTGCGATGAGATGTTACCCTTCCTGTGGGTAGAGGGGAATGTCCTTTGGGGTCCCTGGGGATGCCGACTGTGAGTAGAAACGGATCCCAGTTTTTGCCCAATCGTCGCAACTCCTCTACTATCAATAATTTGATTAGTGAGACATGGGATAGTTTCTTCTTCGGTAGGTTTGCTTCAGCCTAGACACTGTCTTCCATTTCTCGGAGGCTTTGGTGCAAGAAGAAAGGCAGATTTAACGGTCTCCTTCATGTGAAATGCATCAACAATATGATTTGTTGTGGGTGTATTCTATCAAAGCTTCCTTCACAGGTGAAATATTTCCTAATCGCCCTCAGGAGCTTCTAAAAAGACTCTTGTAGATATCGACTTGGAATTCCTGCTTCAACTTTCCCATTCAAACAGTCTGGTTTGATAAATTCCTTGTAGCATATCACATCCAAAGGAATGCCTTTATACCACCTTTCACCATGTGAAGGGATCTCTGTTGCGGTTGACAGAGTTTCCCCCATCACCTAGAAAGTGTTTCCTACAATTACTGCGCGGAGCCCATTGAAACTGAGTGCGAACTGTTCTTCCAATCTCACGTTGAATGCTTGGATTTTATTACAAAAGAGCATGCACCCTACTTGTTCAAAAGATTCTCTGACATCCGTATCTTCATTTACCAATGTCAATCTTTGAGGTTCGGGCCCACATTTCTTCCATTTCGTGCCCCTTTCCTTATGTTCTGGGATGTTTCCATGGTGCAATGCGTGTTTGTTTTGTGCACATAGTGGATTTAGCACAAACCCAAAATAGTAATCTTGATTGACCCAGGTTTGTGACACAACTGATGGAAATTGACTTCCTCGTAGCGAGAAACTTAGGGCTCGCGGGAAAAATTACAGACAGTGCATAAACTTGGTAGGTGAATAGAATAGATATAGAGCAACTGGTATTTATAACTGGATGGGCGAGAGATGGAATCATGATAGGGGACACTGAATCCATGGTGACTAGAGGTTTTGAAGCAGGCCGAATATTTGCGCAGCACATCCGTGTGATAGGTACACTTTGGAATGTGTAAAGTACATTCGATAAGAGCTCCAGAGTATACATGATATGAGCACCGTGATTTCTCATCCTTTCTGACTACATAATGAGCTGATGATGGTCATTGCACCTACCGACATGACTCCTATTTAACAACTTGCCTCGACCTTTGGCACACAAAACCTCCTCTTCTGATAGGACTCGACTCTTTTCAAAAAGACCTTTACCACTTACACATTCTTTGATCATGACATCCCTTCCCGATTCCAAGGGCCAACCGGCCACTTGCTGACTTCGACCCATTTGTTGTTCGGTACCTGACCTCACACGCTTTGACACATGGACCATGACTAGACTAAGACTGACTCTAACTAAAAAAATGGCGGTGCTAACAGCTGGCTCCAATAGGGATGCTATCCTCCCAGTGAGGTGCCAAAGAACAACAGACCAAGTGCCTAACCATTGGGCCTTATTCGACTTTTAGACTCTAAAACAATGGAAAATAAAAACACAACCTAGACCTTCTTGACATGGTTACGACCAGACTCAACATAAACTTAGGGCCTTCACTCTGGGCTTCAATCTTCTGCTGACATATTGAATCGAAACGATTTCTTTGAAAAAATAAATTGAAATGGCTATTTACAATGACATGAAAACTAAACAGACCTTACTGAACCAGATAGTATTTGAGGAACCTGCCATTTATAGGCCCTCCGCAAGTGGACTCTCCGTTAATCTCTTCTAGAAGATATGCATTTCTCCCATGGTACGCATAAATTCTAAAGGGTACCGTCCAAAGATGGTCGAGTTTTTCATGCTTCCCCTTGTCTTCGTTCCTCGCGTCTCACATTATCACTAGATCATTCACCTAGAAATCCTCCTGCTTAGAGTGCTTGTCAAAAACCTTTTTCATCCCGTCTTGGTGAAGTTGTGATCGGTTATAAACCTTCACCCTCATCTACTGTGCATGAATCAAATGATTTATCCTTCTCTAAGTGTCGTCTATCTCGGCCTCTTCCTCTTGTAGAAACTTCCTGACGGGAAATCCTAGTTAGGTAGGGAAAACTGCATTCGCGCCATATATGATTTGGAATGGTGACGTGGAGATGGACCGTTTGGTAGTGACTCTGTCATCCCATAGCACGTAAATGAGTTTCTTATGCCAAGCCTTCTTTTTGTCCTACATGAGCCTTTTAATAATCATGGTTAAGCTTTTATTGGATGATTCCGCTAATCCATTACCCTGTGGGTAATAAGCCGTAGAATGTCCCAGGGTTATATTTTAATAGTTACAATACTTTTCCATTTTCTTGGACTTAAATGCATTTGCATTATTCGTGATGATCTTGATAGGGCACTTGAACCTAGACAAGATGTTGGTCTCCAGAAATTGAATGATGACCGTATCGGTATCCTGCCTCGTTGGAACTGCTTCAATGCATTTGGTGAAGTAATATGTAGCCATAAGTATCCATCTGTGTTGCACCAAGGATGGTAGATGAATATCTCCTATAAAGTCCAGGCCCCATCACATGAACGATGCTTCAACCGAGATTGGTTTCAGTGGTAGGGGTTGCAACTTTCTCCTTCCATCGAATATCTGGCACTCGTGGCAAATGGAGACTTCTTTATATACATCTGCGAAAATGCTAGGCCAATAATAACCCTCCCTTAAGATTTTATGTGAGGTGGTTTTCCAGTAGTGATTTCCTTCGCAGTCACCTTTGTGGAATTCCCTCATAGCTCGTTCCACATCATCTTCTAGTAAGAAAATCAGCAATATCCCTCCCGGATCTTTCCAATACAGGGAGTATCTAAGATGCAGAACTTAGTAGCCTTCAACTTTAAGAACCTGGCCTTGGTCTTGCTTAAACCTGGAGGAGCTTGCATATTCTTCAACACATAAATGATGTCCATATACCAAGGTGAATCGATGAATTTCTGAGACACCTGCAAGGTTATTTTATCTTGAGGATTCTCTGACAGATTAGCAATGAATTTTATTCCCAGAACGTCGCAGTTTGACTGCGCCATCAGTTTTGCAAGGCCCCGACCTTTAATCAACTTTGTGGGCTTGATTTCAAGGTCTTATTCCAACATGAATATGATCCACTTACCTCTTCTTCCCTCAGGGTTAGGTTGAGTTAGGATGTCTTTGACTGACTTGTTGGGCACGTAAGCGATAATGTGGGAATGTAGTATGTAAGTCATGAACTCCCTGAGGGATTTTACCAAGGCATATTCTTGTTTCTCCATAATATCATACCTCAGTGGGGAATATCTCAACATCCTACTAAAGTAGGATATAGGCTTTTCAAAATTTTGGTCGTCCTTCTGTAACAGTATGCCAACAATGGTATGCTCTGAGGCGAATGAGAACAAGATGAAATCCTTTGTGAAATATGGGCTAGCCAATACGGGAGCTTTTCTTAGCACTACCTTGATGTCTTCAAACGATCTCCTAGATTTGGGGTTCCATTTGATCTCATTTCCCTTTCTGAGAATGTTGGTGATATGCTTTATAATTTTCACCAGATTCGGGATGAACCTTCTCAAGAAATTCACCTTTCCCAGGAAGGACTGTACCTCCTTCTTGCTACAAGGAGTGTTGATTTTCAAGATTCCTTCTACCCTGCTAGGATCTATCTTTATACCCTCCTTCGAGATGATGTGCCCCAACACTTTCCCTTCTTGCATTTTGAAATGTGATTTTTTTTCAGATTCAAAGATATGCCGAAATTCTTGCATTTTTGGAAGACCTTCTTCAGATGCTCAAGATGTTGTTCGTCGAAGTCGAAATACACTGTGATGTAATCCAAGTAGATCATAATATATTTGTACTTTTCCTCAACAAATTCTATATCCATATCCCTCTATCAGGTATCTCCAATGTTCATAAGGTCGAAAGGCATCTTAGCATACATGAACGTACCCCATGGTGTCGTGAAAGCTGTCTTTTCCTGGTCATCTGGGTGTACCATGATCTGATTGTAACTTGAAAAACCATCCATCATAGACATCTTCTAGGATCCAACTACCTTATGCAGAATATAGTCTATCTTAGGGAGTGGGTATTTGTCCTTGAGGGATACTCTGTTCAAGTTTTGAAAATCCAGGCACAACCTTATTTCGCCGCACTTTTTCCTTACAGGCACCAGGTTCACAACCCATTTCGAAAATATTAAAGAAACATTAATTTTGGCTTCGAAGAGTTTCTTTACCTCTTTTTCAATTAGTGGAAACAATAGGGTATTGATCTATCTTAGCTTTTGCTTGAAAGGTTTTTGGTCTTCTTTGAGAGGAATGACGTGCTAAATCACTTTAGTGTCGTAGACTTTCAAGTCATCATAACTCCATGCGAAAATGTCGGGAAAATATTTCATGAGTTTGATGTAGTCCTGTTTGACCTTCAGACTGAGCATCTTTGATAATTTGATTATCTTCGGATTCTCCTGGGTCTCGATGTTGCAATCCTCGACATCCTCATCATTCATAGTGATCTTTAGATTTCTGTCCACATCATTTTCATCAAACAACTTTTCTAATGGAACCAATCCTTTGGGGATGATATTATTCTTTAGCTGCACTATGTCCCTTCCAGCTATTTGGTTTTGAAAGGGGTCATCATTACCACGCGCAACTGCGCTTCCATATTTTTCGTAACAACACTCATCATCGATGTTCACATTAGAGAACTCGTCGCTCATCTGGAGAAATATATCCACCTGTTTGTCATCCTCAAACACCTGCCAATACTTGATATTATCGAGTATAGTCGGCCTATGTTTGAATTCAATCTCATACTTTATGTTGGGGAAAATTGGAATCTTAAAAACTGAAGCCGAGGTTCCCAAGGCATTCACAATTTTATTCTACCCCCTTGGGATCACTGAAAAATTATATTCCGAGAATTCTTCGAGGAGTTCCAGCACTAGGTTCCTGTATTCCATCAGTCTTGGGTGCTTGGACTAGTATATACCTTTCACTTGGTTTATGATGAGCTCAGAGTCTCCATGCACTACTATCCTCTTTGTGCCAAATTATTTCAAAAATCTCAGACCCAAAATCAATGCCTCATACTCCGCCATGTTATTTGTACAATCAAATGTGAGTTTGTATAAGAAGAGTTTTGTGCCCACCTTGGGGGGACTTATCCATACACCAGCCCCTACTCCTTCCTTGCTAACGGCTTCGTCAAAACTCATGTTCCACATCTCGTTCTATGCATGGTTCCTTAGGTTTGCGCACTCTTCTGCTCGACGCATGGATTTATCTTCGATAGTCATGATAGCTGTCGGCTTTTCCCCTTCAAAGCTCAGGTCATTGTAAAATATGGAGGAGCCGATCTCAATGTCGACGGAGTAGATAGGGTGGTTATTCAGCTGGGTATTTCTACTCACCATGTATTTGAGCAGCACCTCACTGTACAACCATCTCTCTTGGCCAAATACAGGAATGGTGGCATATGATATATCCATCTGCAGGGTTCCCTTCAATTTCATGGTCCATGACCTGGATAATAGCATGCCAAATTTGGGGGGTATATCGGCCACTACCACGTCCATAACCAGATTCTTAGAATTGATTTGGGATAGAGACACAACCAAATCTTTGATCAGACCCAAACATTTCACTTTCCTCGAGTTGAAGGAGAAAATATCCTTATAAGGCCTTGTGATGTACAAACCTAACTCACCCATGACCACTTTGGGCATGAGATTGTGCGATGCACCCGAATCCATCATGGCGTTATGCAGATTCATGTCATGGATTTTGAGGCTGACATAGAAAAGGGGAACGTCCTCAGTATTGCCTGTTTCTTCGACGCGTGGACCAAACAAAATGGCAAGGTGATCATCCTAGACGTTTAGAGTGTCGGGAGTCTCTCCCATATTTAACATTTTAATAATTTGATCCCGATACTCTCCTTTCTTGATGAGCTCATTGAAAGGGATGAAGATTTTAATCTTGGCCATTTCGTTCTCAAAGTTAAAAGGGGGGAGTGGAATTTTTCTACCTCCTTGATGCATATCTCTCGGCTTGTTTCTGGCGCTTTCCTTGGAACCTCCTCCTTTGAATTTCCCTTTTCAGTTGCATCCTTGGTCGGGTTGTCTTTCTTTGGTCAGCTCATGGAACATGTGTCCGCCTGAGTTTACCTTATGGGATTCGTCTGCTGAGGTTCTGCAGACATCTTTCTGTTCTTGAGGTTGTATTGCTTTTGGAACTGCATGATGGCATTGTAATAACCCTTCCTGAATTCCTCTGTTTCCCAAGACAACGTGTCATCAATATCCATCATAATATCATCATTTTCTCTCATTTATTGATCGTGGTCTCCCTTTGTCAAGAACACATGAGTGCCCGTGTCATCGCAACAATGCATTTGATATTGGATCATCTGATCAAAATCTTCGTCCGTGTAATTGTTTTGGAACAGGGGCCTTATTTGTTGGTTGCCCTGGTTTCTCTGTTCCCTTTCCCTGATCTGCGGGACCGGAAATCCTCTAAGGTTTTGATTTTTGGGTTGGAGTTCATGTTGTTCTTGGCCAACGGGCTCATTTCCCACAGACATTCTTTCCATCAACTTCTCCATCATCTTCATCATTAAGTCAAACTTGTCATCCGAGGGTCTAGAAGTCAATGGATGATCTTCTCCTTGGGGTTTCTTCCCACCTTTGTTGAAGTTTTGTTTGATCTTTCCCGATGCCATCAGATTTACTTCAACTTTGATTTCATCACTCATCATGGAGTCCAAATTAACAGATCTTCTCTCCCTCAACAACAAGGCGAAATTGCTATCAAAAGAGTCGGCGTATCGAAGTTGTGCAACCCCAAGAGGTGGCTGGACTTCTGTGGGGATTGAGTTGTAGACCCTCATGAAATGGGCTGAGAACTCTTGCACCATCTCCTCTGGCACTCTCTTCATATTGTTGTACTGCGTTAGTAATTGAAAAGGATTATTTTTGTCTCCACATCTAGCAATGAATGATGTTTCAAATGCGGCGAAGTTGGGGATGCTTGCTTCTTGAAGGGCCTTAAAACACTTTCTAACCTCCCCTAAAAGACTCTGTGTGAACAACCGCATCTTCGAGTATTCATGATCCACCTCTTCTAGATCAACGAAATCGTTGAACCAATCCAAGTGCTTTTGGGCAGAAGTGTTTCCCTCTGCATCATACAACTTGATCCTCTGGTTGTAGTTATGGGGAAAACCATGTAATTGGGATGGAATAGAAAGGGGGGAGAATCTGGTGGCCATTTCTCTAGGGGGGTTTGGGATTTGCGGGATGTTCTGTTCTAAGAAAGAGTTTGTTTGGTATTAGAGATTGAAACCTATGATCATCGAAGACTATATCATCCAAGTTGGTTTTTGATTTAGACCTGAACAAATTTTGTTCAAACAGGGTGTCAAAATCGAGGTCGTCAATGATTTGTACACCATCCTTGGGTAAGGAAAAATTTCTATCCAGGTAATAGAATGGGTCTGGCACTTGCTCGCTTTCCCTACGCAGAAGTTTCTCGGGATCACACCCGGGCTCTACAGGGTTCGGGTCAGGATTGGCTCTGGTATAAATTGTCTTCAGTGCCAAGATTTATGAGTCGCTCTACTCTGTGCTACTGGTCTCTTCTACTGGATTTGCCAGGGTAAAGGTTTCAACCAATGTAGATTTTTGTCCCACTATTACCCTCAAGGGTCAAAGCTACATCTTTAGTCGTTCTCCCAGGTAAAATTTATTCAATTCCATCCCCGACAACAGTGCCAAAATGTTAGCACTCTGTAAAATCGTTTGACTGAGGAAAAAAATGACAAAGGAAACCTACAAACCAAATTTAAGGTTGGGAACTAGCCTTTCCGACCTAGAGAGGGCTCTCTCTAAGAATTCATCTCTATACGGGTTATGGCTTTGAAATTGTTGGCTAGATTTAACACCTTTGTACAATATTTCTGGTTCTATTGGAAAGAGAACGCGAGACCTTGGGCCATGGAGTCAATTTCAGAAAACGAGAGAAACAAATCATTTGGTAACTGAACTTGAGAGGATAAAGGCTAAGTAGGCAATGGTATTTCAGTTCAAAATTATTATGTATGGCGAGAGTAAAACACATGAAGCAACTCAGAGCACCGCTGGAGATGAATTTTGAGTTCGCTTGGAAGAAAACATAGTCGTCCAAATGGAGAAATCTAGAGCACCACACAGTGAATTATAGATTTGAATAACGTTCTGATTTAGACAAAATATAGATATGAATATAAAGAACACAGGAAGCATAGACATAAAGAGAGGCTACAATACCCAGTTTTATATTTCAGGCCATAGGATCTCCACTAATACCCAATTTATTTACTCCCTCAAATGAATCTATGCAGTTTGATCTCACCAAATGAATGTCCTCTCATCTTTCAAAGTTTTATAACTCTATTAAGTAGCAATTATTTCTCCCATTGAAATTAAATACCTATCGTTAGATCAAGCCTGCAAAATATGTCACTTGTCATATCACAATGAAATGAAAAAAATTATAAAGAATGAGGCTTATTTCTTACACAACATAGTCTAAAAGTTCTAAGTTTTTACTTTTTCGGTTTTTTTTTCCTACGATTTTTTTTTTCAAAATTTAGCCAGAAATTCTGAAAGATGGATAGAATTTCAAATTTCAGTGGTTTAGATTAGATATTCTGGGTGTCATGGGGTTTTTGAGAGTGCCAAAATGATTTATGCATTCAAAAACTTGATTTAAGCAATGTAAAATTGTGATTTCTCCAATATTTCATTTGTCGGATTAGAGTGATAGTGACCGACAAAAATAAAAAAAAATGTTTTGACTACGTCTATCTTAAACCAAATGAAAACATACATTGTGATTTAAAAAAAAAATTTACCTTAATTTAAGACAATAATAAAAGAATCATAAACCTTACAATATGTGAAAGTGAAAGGGTACAACAAAAATTATACAAGAAGATCTTCATGATAACATCTAGTTGAAACTAGGGGATCATGCCTCATCATGAGGTATGAAGAACCATAGACCTCATGCCTATTCCATTAGGTGATGGATTTATTGAGATTGGCATGTCACCCATTGTTTTAATGATGCTTATGTGAAGTAATCCATAACACATTTTTCCAATCATTGAGAGGTCATGTTTGTTTTTCGTTGTAATAATTTGTATCTGAAAATATTTATGATGTAAATAATATCTTTACCCATCAATCGTTCAAATCACTCAGCCAATGAACTCCTTTAAAATGCCTTTCAAATTTTTCATTTTTACAGCTACCACTACTTTTTGTGATTTCTTTCATGCCCATTCTCTATTGTTTCATTTTCATTTTCATTACATTTGTTTCAACTTGTGAATTTCACCATGAAATCAAAAGCCACAACTTCAAAGAATTCCACTGGAACGAAACACAACAACCCAAAGAAACATGTACCGAAGCGCAGGTCCCTAGCATTGCCTAGAAAGTAGGAGGCTTTCACGCCCACTTTGGACCTGCTTATTGAGAATCAAGTTTCTACTAAAATGAAGCTTGACATTATTTTTATGCAAGATACTCGAACAAAGTCATCCTCAATAGTTCTATACAATCACCAATCTATTTGAGAAATTAGGAAATAAATCATCGACTCTCTTTTTAAATCACCAATCTATATAGACATGTTGTATAAAGACATTTATTTTATTTTATTTTGGGTTTTTTAAATTTTTTGATCTATACAGGGATGTTGTCATGTCATCCCGATGTAACTCCACTGCCAACAAGAATCCATAGCCCCAGTGAAGACACCACAATATCATAGACCTTGCTTTTCTACCAGCAAGCATCCATAGTCCCGACCAAGACGTCTTCATTTTCCTATTTTATGGATAAATTTCCTTTCCCATATTGTTTGGTGCCTTTTTTTCTTTTTGATGGGAGAAATGACAACTCTTAAGAGTTTGTAGAGATGATATATGTTAATGGAATTGGACTAACTATGGCTTGGGTAATTTTAATTACCCCTTATAATTTTATTCCTTCCAACAAGGTTTTTCTCCTTCATATGAACTACATTATAATGATTAATAAGTGATGACCCTCTATTTTCCAAGGTTAAAGTGCTACTATAAATATGAGACTTTCGCAAGTGTGGATCAAGGAAGACAGGAGCAATGCTATCAGATTTTTTTGAATACATTTGATGTCTTTAAGTTTTTTTTTTTGAATCCACAATTAATCATAAAAATCGTATTTTGTAATATGAAAAACCTAGTTTATGAGTTTACACAGATAATTGCAGTACAATCGCCTCCCAATATTCTCTTCCTTTTTTCTTTGTTGTACTTTTCCTAATTTCTTTTCTTTTTTTATCATAGAAAAACTATTATTCCCTAAAATACTTATCAATTCAAATTCATGAATGATTCATTCAAATGTAAAGGATGGATATGTACAATCAAGTGTACTTATGAAGTTTAGTAAACCATAAAATGTTTTAAGTACCACCCAGTTATAGGAATCCTAAGAATTTACCCTTGAAGATTTGTGAGGGAGAATGAAATGTCTTCTTCTGATGCCTTAATAATATAAGGTTCAAACCAAAGATTGTCAAATTTACGACGCTTGTCTAGAACCTCTCTTCTTTTATCCCATTTCAATACCAGATCATTAGGAAGGAAATTTTCATCCTTTCATTTTCTTGTCAAACAAGGCTTTCATCTTTGCTTGACAGGAAAGTAACCTCTCAATAACCTACTCCCTTATTTATTTAACACAAATCAACTGATTGATTCTATGGTGCATGTTGTTTGGCTCCTCCTAAATCTCCTATGGTATGTCCATTACCAGGAATCCTAAATGAACAGTTAAGAAAACTTTAACTCCATACACCAACTGAAAAGGTGATGTCTTAGTTGATCACTTGGCATCTGCCCATAAGGCCTATTTTAGCTATGAATCTTAGCTTCTTTTCTGTGAATTTAACATTATTTTAATGATCTTTATCATATTTTTGTTCACATGTTCAACTAAACCATTCCCTTGAGGATAATAGGCAGTGGAATGTCCAATTATAATATTACGGTCTTGGTAGAATGTAATCATGGAGGCTAAAGTAAATGCCTTTTCATTATCTGTGATAATATTCCATGGACATCCAAAGGGGGAAAAAGTACGTTCTTCTAAAAACTTGATTACCACCTTATTTGTAGCATTCTTTATAGGAATCACCTTCACTCATTTCATAGAATAATCAATAGCCATAAATATCCATTGATGTTGACTACTAGAGGGAAGGTATATTTATCCAATAAAGTTCAATTCCCATTGTTGAAATGGGGCATGCATCTGGATTGGTTTGATAGGTATGGGAGCCAAAAAAAAAATTCTACAAATGTTTTGCATTCAATATGGGCCCTCCATTTCTTGTTAAGTTGTGTAAACAAAGTTGACCAATAGGATCTAGGGAAAATTTTAAGGATCCATACTTATCTTAAAGTGTAGAAACCTTGGAAAATCTTACTAATTCTTAAAATTCTAACCATAATAATGTTTAGTGATATTTTTGTATAAATATTAAAATTTCAAAGGATTTTATATAGTTTCTAGAAGAAATTGGCAATTTTAGAGTGAAACACTTTTATTCTATAGAATTTGGGTGAATAAAATAGAAAATTGTGAATCATTTTTTGGAAAAAATCATGGAATATTAGCCCATGGGAAAAATTTATTCCCTAAAATTTTCCTTCGTAAAATCAACTTCCGAAGATATTATAATATATGGCTCTCCAAGAATAATTACCTCCACATACACTACTATGATGCATTGCTATTAATGCATTAGTTTCATCCTCCAAGACAAAATTAAGAAAAATACTAGCAAGATCTTTCTAATAAAGCTTGTTCCCAAGAATACAATATTTCACATCTTTCAGTTTCAAGGAGAGAGCTTGTGATTTACTCAACTATGCAGGACATTGAAGATGTTGAAGATAAAAAATGATAGCAACATACTAGGAAGAATTAAAAAACCTCTCATTTATTTGTAAATGTAGTTGCATAGGTGTTAACAATCCTTATTACTGACATTGGGAATTGTCTCCAGATATTTCTTTGGGAGATTCCTCTAAAATTTCATTTATTCCTAAAGCCTTGTAATTACTCTACCATGATTTTTGTCAAACCATGTCCCTTGACTAAATTTGTTGGCCTACTATCTATATAATTTTCTTTAGAAATTCATTTGAATATTCTACAATCATTCTCTTTGTTGAGTCTCCTTTTTGTTACCTCCAATTTCCTTATCTTGTCCCATATCCTCACCAATTTTTCCTCAGAAATATGCACTATTTGCCTATTTTCCTCAACAGACATATTTTTTAACCATTCTTGTGTACATATGAGGTAACTTATGTTTAATCATGATTTATGAGATTTCTTAATGATTGGGATTGAATAATTGATGATTAATTATCTCTAATTACTTTGAATGATCTAAGAAGACCTTATGACACAACTCTTATTCATCTGGTACTTGTTTCGGCATTCATCCGGTACTCATCTCGTCCAGTACCTATTGTTGTGCTCATTCATTACCTATTTTTGCGCTCATCCGGTACCTATTCTTGTGTTATTCTGGTACTGATATATGTGACTGTGTGCGTTCGGTACCAGTCTTTTTGTTCCAGTTGTGCGCGTCTAGTACGAGTTCCGCATTTGCAGGCTTGGGTGTTTGAGTGAGTTTGTTCTGAATGGGTCCAAGGAATTTGTTGATTCAAACATTCTTTGTTCATTGAAGACCATGATACATTTCATCACTCATGCACTTTTTTTCATGGGGATGAAATCGTTCCCTTGAAAAACGATACATCAACCAATTGTAATATTTGTGAAGACATTTGATGTTATCTCTAGACTTCGATTGTAACGATTGTTTCTCTTTAAAAGAGAGAGAGACTTGTAGATGATAGATACACAGAGATGTAATTAAGCATTGTTATGCTGTAAAACTTATTCTTGAAATACTGTTGATTGTACCCCTGTTTTCTGAAGTAATGATATAAATTGCAATTCATGGAATCCATGTGTGTGATCAAATATTCTCTTCTGTAAGTTTCTTTTAAAAGATTCCTTATTGGTACGGCAAGGGCCCACCGACCCAACCAACGTAAGCTTCCTTGTATTTGTTTGTGAATATAATTCTGGTTTTCTATGTGTGAATAGAATAATTCTATATTTTGATCATATCATCTAACTTTGTTCATGCTATGTTTCAGTGATACCCTTGATAGCATGCAATATATATGTGTAGTAATTTTGAGTGAGTGAGAGTTGTGTGTGCAATATAAGATTTTTGCATGCAATATAAGATTTCTGAGTTATCCTTGTGTGTGTGTGTATGTAGATAATCACTTGTCAGATTGAATTATTTAGTGTTTGTTTCTATTTTGCAAATCTACGGACAATTCATATCTCCATCTCTCACCCTACATGCACCTATAATGGAGTATCTCACCACACCTAGAGTTTCTTCTCAAATTGATTAGACTATGTATTTCAAATATAGGTACAGTCAAGACCTCCATCTCTCACCTTACATGCACCTATAATGGAGTGTCTTACTACACATAGTAGTTCTTCTAGGATTGATTGAGTTTTCTTTTAAGAGTGTGCAGAGTGTTAATTGCTGCTAGTTTAGTTGCTACATGAAACATAGTCAAAGTTCATCTTTCCCTTTTCATGAGCCTGTAATGAACATATTTATCACATGAGCAAGATATTTAGATCATATGCTTGTTTATGATTTTTTCTTTCTGATTCTTGAATTGTGTGGAGATTGTTACTTGAAAAGTGTGAAAACAAAGTATTGGTCTTAGAATGTTTTCTTATGTAGGCTATACTCATCATACATAAGAACTTATCTTTTATCGACACATACAGTGCATCAACTCTATTGATTATGAAACTGGATTGACATATTAAGTGATTGCAATATATTGAACATATAATTGCACCAACATTTTGGTATCATTGTCAGGGAGTTGTAAACGGTAATAGGTAGTATTTGCATTAGATTGATTTTATGGTTTGGATTGGTTTTACGGACGACCTAAGGTCAGAGAGAAGATGGTAAGACATGAGGGAAGAGCCCACACATCCAATTTAGTGGGGTTTCTCCAAATCCAGGTTGTCCTCTTACCTTCAGTAGTTAAATTTTGTGTTGAGTTAGTATTTAGATCTTCTTTTTATGTGTAGACGTAGAGATAGCAAAGGTAGATTTATTGCATTCAAAATTGCAGAAAATTCAAGAAAACCCCCCAAAGTTACAAAAAATAAAGAAACCCCCCCCATACTAATTCAACAAATTTTTGTGTAGGAGAAATTCTCAGAGGAGAGAGTTCAAAGGAAGTAATTGAAACTACAACCAAAGGTCCTAAATATGAAGCTATTGTGAAGATTGAGAACATATCACAACAAGCAGTAAGGGAAGCACTGACAACCCAATCAGAAGGAAGAGATGGAAAAGAGATTGAGGTGGTGGTAGAAGAGGCTGAATATGCCATTGGATCAACAAACAAAGTATTGGAACAGTTGGATATCTCAACCAACCTAGTGGTTGAACCATCACTTAGTGGGGAAACATCACTTGCAAACTATGACGTTTTATTTGGAGATATGGCAGATGAGTAGGGGAATGCAGATAATGAAACTGAGACATTTGGATTCCCAATATTAGACATTATAAGATATGTTTCTATGAAGAATATCCCACTGTCATCATTACCTCACTTCCATGGTATGTCAAAAAAATATCCTGATTCGTTTTTTTTTTTAATTTGATATACTATGTAGGAGTTATAATTATACTGATAGTGCACAAAAATTAAAAATCTTTCCAGCCACACTTAAAGACTCAAAATTAAGGTGGTTTATGATCCTAGGAGAGCACACTATATTATATTGAGATGGGATGAAAGAAACATTCCTCCATAAATATCAGGATTATTGCTGACCTAGATATTCTAGGAATGATATATTTAAAATGCAATAGTCTGAGGAGGAGAGTCTGGAAGATTACCTAGAAAGGTTCATATACAATTATCAAAAGACAAAACAATTCTCCTTAGACACAGCCACAATTAGGACCATCTTCCTTAATGGTATAAGGGATGATTGTATTGAAGTACTGAACCTCATGAGTTCTGGGGATGTATATCATAATCCATTTGCAGACATTGCAGAGTATTGTAAAAGGTACTCTCACAGCCAAGCCAAAACAAGGAAAAGTGTAAGGGATCCTATAAGAAGAACTACTAAAACTACTCCAGGAGGTGTTACAAGGATAAAATTAGGGAAATTTCTAGAAAATTTCAAAACATACATCCTAAACACAATCAACACCTAGTTAGACACCATGAAGATAAAAAAAAAACAAGAAGAAAATGCTAGTTTAGCAATTTTCTGTCCTTGGTGTAGGAAGAGGCATCTTGAAAAATGATGTCCTATTAATGTCATTGAAATTTGTGGGCTATGTACATAAGATCACCCTACCAATGAGTTCCCTTCCTTACCTGGACTTAAATCCATTTTTAAGGGAGGAGGGGAACCTTAGGAAACATCATATCCCCCTAAGAGAGCATGAAGACAACAAAATCCTAATATGTTTTTCGATCCTACCACACAATACTCACAAAAACAATGGATTCCTCCAATTCCTTACTCTCAATGGACACATTAGCAACCACAAGTCCAGCCTTGGCAACAAGGATGGAGGGGGCCTGCATATGGGAATGTTCCTTTTCAACCACCAACTTTTCCTACTTACCCACAATATCCTTCCAATATCTCTCAGTTGTTACCTGGATTTAATCCACCTACTCTACCTCCACCTTCCTAGCTTCAACAACAACTCATATTGCCTTTGAACCCAAATCAACGGCAACAAATGCAAGTTGCACCTAATCCAAACCTCCCTCGGCCTACCCCTATTCCTGCACAACCCATCCCTAATCTAAACAATATACCTACACAACCTGTACATAATTTTCAAGTACTGACTTTCCCAACTTATGTGATAACTCCTACTTCACTGAATGAAATTCAATTAATATATGGGAAGGTCTTGAATAAAACAAATTCTACAGTGGATATTCAAGAAGAAGAACAAATAGATAACCAACCAAATGAAGAAGAAGACATCCCTGTACAAGAGGAAATTCCTCCTCACATTCCTCAACCATCATAAATATGTCAGTAAACTAATCCTCCACCTTATCCAGAAAGGTTACTTGTGAAGAAACCTGAGGTACCTCTAGGAAATTATTTAGAAGTTGAACTAAGGAATATATGTGTAAATATTCCCCTACTTCAGGCCATCAAAGATATTCCTATCTATGCAAAAATTATAAGGGATCTTTGCATTAAAAAGCATGGAAGGAAGAGGAAGGAACCTCCTATTATATAGGTGGTTGGAAAACTGTCAGAATTTATATCAGAAATGCCATCCAAATATAATGATCTAGGAAATCCAGTGGTGACTATAGAAATTAATGGTATTTATTTGTCAAATACACTTATTGATCTAGGAGAAGCAATAAATGTTATGACAGTTGACACCATGTGAACGCTGCAACTAAATCATTTAAGGCCAACAAAAACCTTGTTGGAATTGGCAGACAGATCAGTCATTAGCCCAACAAGAAGTCTAGATGATGTGACAGTTTCCTTAGCCTCCTAGGAGTATCCTATGGAATTCTTGGAAATTCATTCAAAATCCTCCAAACCTGTACATCCAGTTGTGCTTGGTCGACCTTGGTTGGCCACTGCTGATGCATTTATTAGTTTTTGGTCTGGGGAGATGAAAATTTCTAAAGGGACCCACAGTCAGAAAATTACTCTCTTTCATCTTGCCCAACCGTCCACTGAATTTCATTTATGGTTGGAGAATTTATATGGGGAGGATAAATGTTCTCAACTCCTGCTAACACTTGATCAAGCAAAGGGAGTTCAAGAAAAAACCGAAGAACTGATTTTAAGCCTATTTTTAGCCAATACATAATGTATTGAGTATCCTCAATCTTTTCCAAAATTTACACATATTTTCAGCCCTGAATTTCATGAGGTTTGGAATCCCTCCACTTCTACATTGTTCACTATATCAACAATAAATGGAGAAGAAGAGTCAGTTGTTTGAACTGTTGAAATCAGTCCTGGAAAATCTCTATATATCAATTCTAGATTGGAATTAGATCAACAACAAAAAATGATCCAAATGATTCAAGGATAGTTTGGTGCTTTTGCATGGGATTACTCTGACATGAAAGGAATTCACCTTGATACCTGTATACACCATATTTACACCAATGATCAAATCATACATGTTAGGCAGCCCCAAATAATAATGAATCCAACCTTAAAAGATATAGTGAAAGAAGAGCTCGAA
>SNQJ01S0010840.1:16793-42255 GCA_010110895.2 Picea sitchensis | reverse complement strand
GTGTGGAATTTAGAGAGTTGAACAAGGCTACCTATAGAGATTATTTTCCTTTTCCTTTCATAGACAAGGTCTTGGATACCTTGTCTGGGAAGAGGTACTTTTATTTCTTAGATGAGTTTAGTGGGTACAACCAGATCCAAATCACCCCTGAAGATTAGGAGAAAGCCAAATTTACTTTCCAATGAGGTACTTATTCTTATAGGGTTCTTCCCTTTGGTCTGTGTAATGCCCCTGCCACCTTTCAGAGGGTTTTCCTGGCTACTTTTTCTGATTCAACCCATGACTGTGTAGAAGTCTATATGGATGACTTCACAGTATATGGGGATGATTTCCAACAAGCATTGGACAATTTGGAGAAAGTATTGATCAGCTGTAGAGACACTAATCTTTCCCTCAGCCATGAAAAATATAGAATGATGCTCACTGAATGGATTGTCTTGGGCCATCATATTTTCGGTACCAGAATAAGGGTAGACCCGGCCAAAATTGACATTATTTATCAAATTAAAATCCCTAGCTCACAGAAAGAATTTAGAAGCTTCTTAGGGCATGCTAGATATTATAGGAGATTCATTCAAAATTTTACAAACTTGGCTACCCCACTGTTCAAATTGTTATCAAATGAGGTTGAATTCCATTGGGATGAACAATGTTAGATTTCTTTTGAAATTTTAAAGAAAAAGATTTCAAGTGCCCCTGTTTTAAGAGGACCAAAATGGTCTCTCCCCTTTCATATCTACACTAATGCCTCAGATATCGCTTTGGGGGTTGTTCTAGGAAAAAGAGAAAAAACAAATTTCTTATGCTATCTACTTTGTCAGCAAAAATCTCTCCCCTACCGAAGTAAATTATACTGTCACTAAAAATGAATTCTTATCAGTAGTTCATGCCATTAATAAATTTGGACACTACATAACAAGGTATGCGGTTTTTGTACACACAAACCACTCAACCATTAGGTTTTTAATGAATAAACCTGTGACAAATTCCAAAGTTACTAGATGGCTATTATTATTGCAAGAATTCAATACTACTATCATTGATAGACTTGGAAAATATAACCTCGTTGCTTATTTCTTATCTAGACTTATTCATATAGGTGATAATGCACCAGTGGATGAAAAAATTCTGGATGAAAGTTTGTTTGCTATTTCTACTTACACTCCTTGGTATGAAGATGTGGCTAACTATCTTGTAACAGGAAAATTACCTCAGAATTTGTCCCCTCAAGAAAAACAGAGGATTATTCAGATGAGCGCAAATTATATGTGGCATTATGACTGTCTATACCGTACAGGACATGATTTGGTGATTCGAAGATGTGTATGGGAGGATGAGATGTATGACATCTTTAAAGCCTTCCATGATGGCCTCTATGGAGGCCATTTTGATGATAAGAGGAAAAAATACAAAATACTACAGTCAGATTACTATTGGAGAACTATTTCAGGGATGCAAAGAAGTATGTGGCTAGCTGTGACAATTGTCAAAGGATGGGGAAACCAACTGCAAGTGATGAGATGCCTCTCTAAGATCAGGTAGTAATTGAACCTTTTGAGAAATGGGCTTTGGACTTTGTAGGACCTATCAACCCCATGTCTAGAAGAAGAAGGTATATACTGGTATGTACAGATTATGTGACTAAATGGGTAGAGGCTAAAGATTTGTATTATGCAAATGAACAATCTGTTGTTGATTTTATATTTGAAGACATCTTTACTCATTTTTGTGTGCCTTGAGAAATAGTGACAGAACAAGGAACCCAATTTACCTCCAATTTAGTCAAGGCCATTACTGAACAATATCAGATTAAACATAGAAAATCCTCACCTTATCACCCCCAAGCAAACAAACAAGTGGAATCAACTAAGAAGGTGATAGAGGCTATACTTACCAAGACAATTCACTTACACCACAAAGACTAGGTTGATTGGTTGCTTGAGGCTTTATGGGCCTACAAAACAACTTGGAGAAACACAACATTCCATACACCTTATGAATTGATGTATGGGAAGTAGGTATTGCTTCCCATAGAATTTCAAGTAAAAACCTTCAGGACTATTATGCAATTGGGGATGGATTTGGATGAAGCTAAAAAACAGAGGATATTGCAGCTGAATGAACTTGATGAAATCAAACAAGATTCTCTTCAGAGGACTACACTCATTCAAGAACAAAGGATTAAATGGCATGACAAGTACATCAAGAAGAAATCTTTCCAGCCAGGTGATTAGGCCCTTCTATACGAAAGTAGGTTCAATAATTTCAAGGGTAAATTGTCCACTCGATGGTTGGGACCCTGTGAAGTAGACACAGTTTACAACAATGGTTTAGTGAAGATAAAAACCATTGATGAAGATTAGACACAGTTTATGACAATTGTTCAATTGATGAAGATGGGAATCAATTGAAAGTTTATCATAAGCGTTTGTCTAGAGAGGATTTTATCAAATAGGTTCTTCAAAATTATGAAATACAATTGGTAAGAAAGAGGAGTTCTCCTCCTGCTGATCTGCCACTGTAAGTTTTTATTGTGTGATTTAATTTAACTTTGTACATATATATAGGTGTGTTGTTAGATAATGATTTTTGGTGTTACTAACAAAAGAAAAAACTAATTTTGTTCTCATGAAGATAAGCAATAATGAGGACATCTTCCAGGTGTATGTTTACTTCTTTAACCAACCCTGGTAGATTATTCATGGAAAAGGATCCTAATGGAGTTTTCTTTAAGTTTTTCAGACTCCTAAAAATTGAAAACATCGGTGAGCATTAAATAATATGGGCTCGAGAAAAACCCATAGGACAACAGATGGAGTTTTCTTTAAGTTTTTCAGACTCCTAAAAATTTAAAACACTGGTGAGCATTAACTGACCTGGGCTCAAGAAAAATCCACAGGACAATAGTAGTTAGGTTTTCCTTTCCAATAAAATAGAAGTGGCAACAGAAGTAGTGGTTAGTCTGGTTCCAAAAAGAGGAGGTTTCTACATCTCTATAGAAGGATGTCTAGCTACAGTTACCTTATTTTTATAGAGTTTGGAGCCCAATCATTGGATATTTTTCCTCATTTTATGACACTTCCACTATAATTTCAACATTCCTTTACCAGCGTGTTGTTTGTAACTTTTCCAACATCATCCTCCAGCAGAAAAAATTCACATACAACATTAGTGAGTGCCAACATCTACTTCAGATTGACCCTTAGAACATGTTTAGACATGAAGAGAACCCTACAATATTCTAGGTATCTTTTCAAAGCTTCATCCGGTACTGAAAAAAAAACAGTCTCTGAGTTCATCCAGTACTGGAAAAGACTCTTTGTATTAGTCCAGTACTAAATCAATTCTCTGTGTTGGTCCGGTACTAAAACAATTCTATGTGTTGGTTTGGTACTAAAATGATTCTCTGTGTTGGTACGATACTTAATCAATTCTCTGTGTTGTTCTGGTACTAAGCCTGAGATTTGGTGCTGATGGTGGAATTCTGGTGACATTGTTCTATACTTGATATTGCCCTTATTTGACAAAGTACATTTCAGGTAATGGAGGTATGAGCTCAATGTTTATTCCTTTTATTAAGAATCACATTAATTTGTGTTAAACATGTTTTTATTCTCATATCCCTTTGTTACCTTAAGTTATTAAACCTCCATATCATTATCTTCCGAAGTCTTCTTTTCCCCTATTCTTTGTGTTGGTCTGGTACTAAAACGATTCTCTATGCTGGTATGGTACTTAATCAATTCTTTGTGTTGGTATGGTACTAAGCCCATGATCCGGTACTGATGGTGGAACTATGGTGACATTGTTCTATACTTGATATTTCCCTTATTTGACAAAGTACATTTCAGGTAATGGAGGTATGAGTTCAATTTTTATTCCTTTTATTAAGAATCACATTAATTTTATGTTAAACATATGGTTATTCTCATATTCCTTTGTTACCTTAAATTATTAAACCTCCATATCATTATCTTCCAAATTCTTCATGTTTTCCCCTATTTTCAAAACCATTTATGATGTACACAAATCTCTTCATGAAGTGATCGTCCAATTTGAAATCTCTTGTCAAAAACTTCCATTCATATGATGTCAAAACTATGATTATGCCACCTTCCATAACCTTACATTGTTTCAAACCTATAAGGTAGACTGCTTCCCAATGGTGAATTTCGATCACATCACCCACATTCTCTGAAATCATTACGAAAACCAGTAAGAATAGGATGTGACGTTACTTCTGGGTATGATCGTCACCTTATCCATGGATACAATCCCTCGACATAATTTCTGACTCTTTCCTTACTTCTCCATCATTGCAAATATTTGACCGTTGTCTTCTCGTTTAACTTATAAAATATCATCTGGATGGCTTCGTCATCCAGATGAGCGTTATTTACCCACTTCATACTATATACCACCACTTTATTCACTCCCACTATCTTGTTACTCCGCCTCCATCACCCTGTTCTCGTAAATTTGCTTCTAGTACCAAACCCTCACTTGAATTCTGTTGCATACACTTATTTTGAGACCCATTTTTAAGCTAGCATGGGGGTTGACAGGAATGGACTTGTGTTCCATCTGTATAGAGAAACGAAGGAGTATCAAGCATACAAAGAGAAATTTGAAAGGGCCAGCTGGGTTCCCTTCTTAGAAAAATTCAGAGGACATCATGAGGAGTATCCAATGCCTTTGCCCAAAGTTATGATGGAGAGAGCGTCCATTTGGGGAAACTAAAACTAATGATCATTGAATCCACCATAGAAGAAGCGACAGAGCTACCTTCTACCGAAGAGAAGTATTTCAAAGGCATCATCATTGATAGGAGACTCTATAAAAAAAATTGAAGCCCGAGCACCTAGACCCATATTAGACAAAAGGTATCTCCAGGAGTTGGATCAAAGAAGAATATTGGACAATCCTTGTCTACTTGCATAAGCTTTTAACCTGTGAAGGGACGTATGCAATAAATTTCATTTATAATTTAAGGCTCTTGTTGAATTTTGAAGGAGGACCACAAATGAACTTTCCCCATTTTCTTTAGATGAGTCTGAATAAGATGGTGAGAGGGGTTAAATATAACTTTAAGAGCCTGAAACCAACCTATATCACTATGGGTTGATGAAACTATAGGTTGTTCATGAGTTGAGAAAATGAGACAACAGTTGGAAGAAATTCCTCACAGAAAATTTTGCTCAAGAAGTTTCTAAGTCCGTAGAAGGAAACGTAACAGGGGAATATAGTAAGGAGTCAGGAAAGAAGAAGGGAGACATTATAAAGAGAGGAAATAAATCCAGTACTGAAGTAGATCCTGTTGTCCCTAGTTCACCAAAATATATAAGCAAATTGGACAAAGGAAAGATAGTAGTTTTAGAAGAATAATCTGCACCTATGGTGGAATGATCATCCAAAACCAAGAAAATTCGCTCAGACCTGTCCACTAAAAGAAAAACACAAATTAGTGAGAAAAAGAGGAAGAAAAATAGTTTTGGTAGTGATGCTAGAGAGATTGCAGGTATTTTTCTAGAAGTACTCGTTGGATTACCACATGAGCAGGTTGGAAAAATTGCAGATAGTGTTCTAGAAATGATTGATGAAATACCTCAGGAGAAGGTTGGAGAATTAGAGAAGACCCCTGAATTGAGAGTCAATACTAAGAAGAAACTTAGAGCCAATGAAGGGAGTGCTATAGCACAATCCTCTAGCAGAAAGACAATGAGTGCACAAGAAGAACAAGTTCCAGACACTACGTCTGAGTCCTCTAGAAGGAAAATGAAGAAGGCACAGGAAAACCAAAGTCTAGTGCCCATCCCTGAGCCTAAAAAGAAGAAAAGGAGATTGTTTGAGGAGGAAATTTCTATTCTTGTTAGCACACCCGAGGAAGTATTAGGTCCAGTATGCAGAACCACTCAGAGAATGGCTAAGCATGTGAAAATTTCTCACTTTCCTTCTTTCCCAGAGGATCCAGTGGACATTCCAACCTCATCAGAGCAAGAAGATATGCATGTGACAACTATTAGTGAAATTAAGGAATTAGTGACAGAGACACTGAAGGATTTAAGGAGGGAAGTTGAAGCCAGGGAGGAGATAATTGAGCAAGAAACACTTGAGCCTGTCAGTTCTTCGACCAAACATCAGTTGGGATTGAAAGTTGAAACGCTTACAAAATAGAATGAAGAATTGAAGCAAGAAGTGGAGGAGTATAAAGTTTTGGATAGGCACATCAAGAAAGAAAATGCACAATTGAAAGAGAATAACCAAAGGTTACAGGATGAGCATGATGAGGTCTCTGCCAAGCTCAACAAAGTTCTGCACCTAATACAGTATACATGAGTTATTAAAAGGGAGCTTAAGGATGAGGCTTTAGGTTTTGATATCTTAAAACCAGACAATTAATGTTCAAGCAAGGTGGAGGACAACACCAGTTTTTCAATTTTGAGGACCAGTTCAACAATTTTTGCATGAGGACATGCATTGACTTGGGCATGGGGGAAATGTTGAGTCTCCTTTTTGTTACCTCCAATTTCCTTATCTTGTCCCATATCCTAACCAATTTTTCCTTAGAAATATGCACTTTTTGCCTATTTTCCTCAATAGATGTGTCTTTTAACCATTATTGTGTACATATTAGGTAACTTATGTTTAATCATGATTTATGATATTTCTTAATGATTGGGATTGAATAATTGATGATTAATTCTCTCTAATTACTTTGAATGATCCAAGAAGACCTTATGACACAACTCCTATTCATTCGATACCTGTTTGGGCATCCATCCAATACTCAGCTCATCTGGTACCTATTTCTGCACTTGTCCGGTACCTATTTCAATGCACATCCGATACCTATTCATGTGTTAGTACGATACCAATATATGTGACTATCTGCATCTGGTACCATCCTTTTTATTCCATCTGTGCGCGTCTGGTACCAGTTTTTCATTTCATGCTTGGGTGTTTGAGCGAGTTTGTTCTCGATGGGTCCAAGGAATTTGTTGGTTCAAACATTCTTTGTTCATTGAAGACCACGATACATTTAATCACTCATGCACTTTGTGTCATGAGGATGAAATCGTTCCCTTGTGTTAGCACAAATTCTTGTAATGGGGAGTTTCTCTCTGGATTCGAGCCCTTGGTGTAAAATGCGAGGAAATGGGGCTTAAAAAACCATCAAATATAGTTTATCCAAGGCCGCAGCCATGAGCTCAATGCACAGCTTGTAGAAAATTCCATTTCAGGATTAAAATCAAGCGAGCAGGCAAAGAACATTCTTCAGCGGTGAGGATCCATCGATGGGGTAGATCGACAGTCATCAGGTTAGCCGGAGCCATGGATTTGCACGAGGTTTAGCGCCTGGGCTCATCCCTTATGGCCAAATTCACAAAATGATCATGGTCGTCCGATCCAATGAGGACGCGTGCCGCAGATTTGTCATTTTGTGGTTCAAGTCATCGGGAAAATGAGGAAGAGGTCCATCAGGGATGCCCAGTGTAGTAAGTCTCGAAGTGATCGAGACCATCGATCAAAGAAAAATCTCAACCATCCATCCCAGGACTGGAGGTAGTTCCCTTTTACTATCGATCAAAGAAAAATATCAGCCATCCATCTGAAGGACGTGTGGTGCACATCCACACTTTCACAGATTGGTCATTGGAAAAGCAGGGGAGAGATACATCATGTATCCCCGATGCAGGAAATTATGAAAGGATCTAGACTATTGAATCGACTGAAGATCTCATTCGTCCATCATGGACGACATGCGGCATGTATCTGAGCCAGGGTGGGGCCTTTTGGGAAATTCAATCCCTAAGCATCGAAAAAATGGTGGTCGTTCGATGAAGGGGATCATGACCGTCCAATCTTGGAGGACACGCGGTGGAGGGTCCAGGACAAAAGGGGCCCCACATTTAAATATTGATCCAGGCCATCCATCCTAGAGACGCATGGCGCACTTTCGCATATTGGTCACCGAGAAAGTTGGGGAGAGGTGCATCGTGAATCCTTGGTGTAAGAAGTCCCGAAAGGATCTGGACCATTGGATCGAGGAGCGATCTCAACCGTCTGATCCAGCAGGGACACGTGGCGTATATCTAGGCTGTGGGGGGGACCTTTCAGGACAGTCTAAGTGGAAACACCAAAGCAATCAGGGCCGTCCAGTTTGAAGGACGCGTGGCAAAAGATCCAGACTAGGTGGGGGTCCTGCATCAAAGAAGATCTGGATTGTCCGACCTCAGGACACGTGGCACACAATTAAACACCGTCGTGGTTTGGGCACCAGGAAATTTGAAGATAGGGGGTCACTCCTCCACTGCATTGCGGAACCCCGAAATGCGAAATGCGAAAGTGCCTTCGGTTTGGGCCCACGGTCCTTGCACCCGGTCACAAGGTAGCATGGATGGAAAGAGGGGGCCAGTTGAGTTTAAGCACTCATTGAGTGACAAGCGATCATGGTCGTCCATTGAAAGAGAGCTGGGTCATTGATCCCTAGGGACAGGTGGCAACCTTTGAGCCTTTTGCAGATCTGGTGTCAGGATTTTGAAAGCAAAGGAATGAGAACTCTCGGTGGGAGAATCCTCGAAATACCGTTGAGGGTTGAGCCCACATTCATGGCCCCTAGGTCATATGTAAAGTAGGACTGGTGACGTGGGCCTTCAAGGAAATATCATGGCCGTCAGATTTAGGGCAGGCTCAGTCGTTGATCCAAATGGGACATTGGCACTGGGGAAAAGGAAAGGAGGTGCATCGTGAATCCCCGATGCGAGAATCCTGAAACAATCAGGACCGTTGATCAAGGATCGATCAGAGATGTCCAAGCAATAGATGCATGGTCACAGCCCCAGGGTCTTATGGAATGGGGCCAAAGCAGATGAGGGGCGCGAGGCCAAGGTTTATCAATGAAAAATAGATCGTGGCCTTCGATTTTGAAGCTAGATCCAAGTGTCGATATGGAGGGTCGTTTCATAGTTTTAGTCACTGGGGATCTTGGAGGCTAGTGTGGTGGGATTTCCTGAAAGGAGAAGTGTCGAAAGTGCCTTTGAAGATAGGCACAGGGTCACGGCCCGTGGTCGCTTGGGGTGATAGAAAGAGCTGTGCAAAGGTCCAAAGCACTAGGTATAGCTGCAGGAGGGGTTGCCGCATTCTCCAGGTGCTGAACTAAATCAACCTCGATCCTGACCCTTGCAAGAAGTAAATGAAGGTGGGAGGAGGTGGTTGAAACCTCAACTCACTCCTTAAATGTAAGACATGGGGGTTCTTGCAGACAGTCTACCCAAGGTCACCCTGTTTTGAGATTTCCTGCGAGCCATGCCGATCTGATGTCCTCATATGATCAGAAGAGCTTGCACACGCTGATTTGGAATTTAATGGCTCAACTACCCTCTTGCTACCAAGGAGGCGAATTTCTATGAGTATATATACTTAGTTTTTGTATTTTTTTAGGGGTCTTTGGTTGAGCAGAGCTCCCATTTTGTAATATGTTGTCACACCAGAGCTATGCCTAGTTATGTAATTGATTTGAGACTTTCAATTAATAGAAGTCAACTTCTTTCCATCTCTTTAAACTCTGTGTTAAGACACTCGGAATTGGAGGATCTTGTCGAGGGTTGTGACGTTGTAGGATGATGTATGGTTGATCACTGTAACATTTGCACCAATTTTAATCAGTTTTCCTATGTTATCTTTTCCCTCTCACACTGAAATAGCTTGGAATTGGAGGATTCGGTCAAGCTATTACAATAGCATTGCGATGCTTGGAATTGGAGGATCCAATCGTGTTATCACTGCGTTGTTGTAACTGTGTCACATAGGCACATTTTTAGTGTCTTTTTGTTTCTTCCCCAAGCTGCTGGAAGGCCTGATGCCCATAGTAGTCTTGTTCATTTTTCTCACTAAGTCTTCCCTCTGCTCACCTTTTAAACTCAATCCACTGACTGAATTTAATGTGGCCCTCACTTCCCTGTACATTGCTTGTCTGGTTCTGTGTTGTAACATCATTCTAGTGCTAAGTTTTGTCCATTGACCACCACCAATTTATTCACCTGTGACATTAAAAACTAATAGGTATCGGGTTTACTCCTGCCACAATCCAGGAGTGACTTCCAGTGCTAACATTTATGGCACTGTTGTCAGGGACGAAGTTGAAAATTTTCCCTGGGATTGAATGACATTGAGCCTCTGATTCTGAAGGTGCATCAGGCATCAGATCCATTGAAGATTTCTACTGTGCACCCGGCGACTCCACTGTGGCGACTCCAATGTTTCCACTTCATTGTTTTGGCTGTGGCTACTTTAGCACACCTAAAATATGACCTAGAGGAGCTTTCTCGAGAAGGTTTCAGCAACTGCTTTCTCAGCTTGAGAAGTTTCTAGGGAGGACACAACGTTAAGATCTAGTCTTTGATGGTGAAAAAAGACCAGACATATTCAAAGCTGCACATCATTCACCTGGCGACTCCATGATTCAAGGATCGATCGGTGACTCCACTAGTTCAAAATGGAAAGAATCCTGGCTCAAAGGTTTGATCCTTTTGATTTCTCAGTTGTTCCTGGTTCTCCCAATGTTGTCCCTACTCCAAATGAATGGGGTGATTATTTGCCCATATTTAGAGAGGGTAAAGAGGACAGCCCTGCTCAACATCTCCATGAGTTTCATGAACTCATGCATCAGTGGGGGATACATCATGAAGATGTATTATTGAAAATGTTCATGTTCTCATTGGCAGGAGATGCTCGTGAGTGGTATTTCTCCTTACCCCCTTCCAGCATCTCCTCCTTGGCAGAATTTCATGCAGCTTTTAATAGGCGCTGTCAAAAGTTTTATTCCTCTGAGTTTATCTGTCATAACTGTTGTGAGGAACGTGAGGACACTGAGCAAGACATGGATGTGTATTTTATGAAGGATGTGATGAGGAAATTTGTATGGATGAAGACCCTATGGAGGAAGATGATGCTCTAAGTGACTTGATGGAGATGGTAAAATCGCTCTCTGCCCAGCTAGAAAGGTTGGAAGCTGAATAATGTGCAGAGGATTTTCCAACACTTGAAGTAGATGTCCTTGATATCCCTACTAAAGATGATAATGAATATTTCATAGCGGTAGAGGAATTAGTTTATGCCCCTCATTAGTCTATTGTCTCATATTTAAGGGAAGAAGCCATTGTGGAAAAGGATTGTTCCCTTTTTCTTCATGAAATTTCCCATGATGTATTTACATTTGGGATTGAAAAGAAGGATAAAGAGATCATTCCATTTTTGCAAGATGGAGGAGTTTTGTGCTCACCCAGATTTGATGATTACTCCGATGAGGAGCAGTAGAGCCTCACATCACAGTTTGCTGAACAAAGGAGTAGCCAACCTATATATGATAGCTACCAATCAGATTCTGAGCTGGATACACAGGACTTCCAAGAGCAGATTGCAGAGCCTTTTCCTCTGTTCACAAATGAAGGATATTGCGAAGAAATCAGCCATCCTGGTCCTACAAAAGACATTGAGTAGGACGAGGAAGATAAGAGATTTTCCATGAGTCCTGTTTATGATGATTATGAATCTGACCCCTGGGAGAGCCAAGAAGAAGAACCAGAAGATCTAGAAGAGAAGCAGGAGGAGTAGTTTGTTTCCTGCTCAAAACTTTTTAATGAGCAACCACCACCTGAGATTAGTCAACCTACACTAGCCTTTCACCCCCCTGGGCCTACCAGAGATATTCAGCCACACGTGAGCAACTGTGTAGTAGAGGAGGCTTCCTGTTACTAATCTTCTGGAGTTTTCCACTGGTCCTATGAGCCTGTCAAGGAATACATGGAGTTGTATTTCCTTCACAACCTGGAGCCACCCTATTTCATCTCAACTTCATCCTGTGAGGAGGAGTTGAAGAGTGTAATTATTTTTCTATCACGATTACACCATCTGCTAGTGATCATTAATAGAATGAAGGAGCTTCCATTCAAAAATTTACTTGATTGGCTATGATGGAATTTTTCTTTCACCTAGTCCCATGTAAAAAATAAATTAGTTTAGGACTGTACATAAATAAGCTCCTTTGAGCATGCATGTTTATTTTGTTTTTCTTTTAATTTTTAGTATGTATTTTCAGCAGGGTGTTTTGAGCTTGACTCCATAGCCCAACAGAAGGCACTAAAGTTGTAGAATGAGTTCTTAGAGCATCACAAGGACGACTCTATCCCCCATGGATCCTAATATTAGCAAAAATTCTTGTAATGGGGAGTTTCTCTCCGGATTCGAGCCCTTGGTGTAAAATGTGAGGAAATGGGGCTTAAAAACCCATCAAATACAGTTTATCCAAGCCACAACCATGAGTGCAATGTGTTGCACATAGAAAAGTCCATTTCCGGATTAAAATCAAGCGAGCAGGGAAATAACATTTTTCAGTGGTGAGGATCCATCGACAGGGCAGATCGATGGTCATCGGGTTAGCCAGAGCCATAGAGTTGCACGAGGTTTAGTGCTTGGGCTCATCTCTTATGGCCAAAGTCACGAAATGATTATGGTCATCTGATCCAGTGAGGATGCATGGCGTAGATCTGTCATTTCGCTGTTCTAGTCACTAGGAAAATGAGGAAGAGGTTCATCAGGGATGCCCAGTGAAAGAAGTCCTAAAGTGATCGGGACCATTGATCAAAGAAAAATCTCAGTCATCTATCCTAGGACTGGAGGTAGCACCCTTTTACTGTCGATCAAAGAAAAATCTCAACCGCCCATCTGAAGGACATGTGGCGCACATCCACACTTTCGCAGATTGGTCACCGGGAAAGTAGGGGAGAGATACATCATGTATCCCTGGTGCAAGAAATACCGAAAGGATCTAGACCATTGAATTGATTGAATGTCTCAACTGTCCATCCTGGATGACACGCGGTGCATATCTAAGCCAGGGTGGGGCCTTTCGGGAAAGTCAATCCCCAAGCACCAAAAAAATGGTGGTCGTTCAATGAAGGGGATGGAAATTTTCCAATCTTGGAGGACACGCGATGGAGGGTCTAGGCCAGAAGGGGCCCCATGTTTAAATATTGATCCAGGCCGTCCATCCCAGAGACGTGTGGCGCACATCCGCACTTTCGCAGATTGGTCACCGGGAAAGCTGGGGAGAGGTGCATCATGAATCCCCAGTGCAAGAAGTCCCAAAAGGATTTGGACTATTGGATCGAGGAGCAATCTTAGTCATTTGATCTAGCGGGGACACGTGGTGTATATCTGGGCTATAGGGGGCACCTTTCAGGAGAGTCTAAGTGAAAACGTCGAAGAAATCAGGGTCGTTCAGTTTGAAGGACGCATGGCGAAAGATCCAGACTAGGTGGGGGTCCCGCATCAAAGAAGATCTGGGTCGTCTGGCCTCAGGACACGTGGCGTGTGATTAAACACCATCATAGTTTGGGTATTGGGAAATTTGAAGACAGGGGGTCGCTCCTCCACTACATTGTGGAACCTCAAAACATGAAATGCGAAAGCAACTTCAGTTTGGGCCCACGGTCCTTGCACCCGGTCACAAGGCAACAGGGCTGGAAAGAGGGGGCCAATTGAGTTTAAGCGCTCATTGAGTGAAAAGAAATCATGGTTGTCTATTGAAAGAGAGCTGGACTGTTGATCCCTGGGGAGAGGTGGCAACCTTTGAGCCTTTCATGGATCTGGTGTCAGGGATTTTGAAAGCAGAGGAACGAGAACTCCCGGTGGGAGAATCCCTGAAATACCATTGAGGGTCGAGCCCATGGTCATGGCCCCTGGGTCATATGTAAAGTAGGGCTGGTGATGTGGGCCTTCAAGGAAATATCATCACCATCGGATTTGGGGCAGGCTCAGCCGTTGATCTAGATGGGCCATTGGCACCAGGGAAAAGGAAAGGAGGTGCATCGTGAATCCTCGGTGCAAGAATATCAAAACAATTAGGACCGTCGATCAAGGATCGATCCGAGCCGTCCAACCAATAAACACATGGTCACAGCCCCAGGATCTTATGGAATGGGTCCAAAGTAGATGAGGAGTGTGGTACCAAGGTTGTTCAATGACAAATAGATCATGGCCGTCGATTTTGAAGCCAAATCCAACCACTGATATGGAGGGCCATTTCCCAATTTTAGTCATCGGGGATCCTAGAGGCTAGTGTGGTGGGATTTACTAAAAGGAGAAGTGTCGAAAGCACCTTTGAAGATAGGCACAGGATCACAACCCGTGGTCACTTGGTGTGATAGAAAGAGTTGCGCAAAGGTCCAAAGTACTGGGTTTAGCTGTAGGAGGGGTCTTCGCGTTCTCCAGGTGCTGAACCGACTCGACCTCGATCCTGACCCCTGCAAGAAGTAAATGAAGGAGGGAGGAGGTGGTTGAAACCTCACCTCATTCCTTAAATGTAAGGCATGGGGGTTCTGGAAGACAGTCTGCCCAAGGTCACCTTATCGTGAGATTTCCTACGAGCCATCTTGATCTGATGTCCTCATCTAATCAGAAGAGCCTGCACACGCTAATTTGGAATTTAATGGCTCAGCTACCCTCCTACTGCCAAGGAGACAAATTGATCTAAGTATATATACTCAGTTTTTGTATTTTTGTAGGGGTCTTTGGTTGAGCAGAGCTCCCATTTTGTAATATATTGTCACACCAGAGCTATGCCTGGTTATGTAATTGATTTGAGACTTTTAGTTAATAGAAGTCAGCTTCTTTCCATCTCTGTAAATTCTGTGTTAAGACACTCATAATTGGAGGATCTAGTCGAGGGTTGTGATGTTGTAGGATGATGTATGGTTGATAACTGCAACATTTTCACCAGTTTTAATCAGTTTTCCTATGTTATCTTTTCCCTCTCACACTGAAATAGCTTGGAATTGGAGGATCCATTCAAGCTGTTATAGTAGCATTGCAATGCTTGGAATTGGAGGATCCATTCAAGATGTTATAGTAGCATTGCAATGCTTGGAATTGGAGGATCCAGTCGAGTTATCACTGCGTTGTTGTAACTGTGTCTTATTGTTTATTCCCCAAGCTGTTGGAAGGCCTGATGCCCATAGCAGTCTTGTGCATTTTTCTCACTAAGTCTTCACTCTGCTCGCCTTTTAAACTCAATCCACTGACTGAAGTTAATGTGGCCCTCACTTCCCTATACATTTCTTGTCTGGTTCTATGTTGTAACATCATTCTGGTGTTGATTTCTGTCATTTGAACACCCCCAATTTATTCACCTGTGACATTAAAAATCGATGGGTATCAGGCTTACTACTATCGCAATCTAGGAGTGACTTCTAGTGCTAACACCTTGAAAAAGGATACATCAACCAATTTTAATATTTGTGTAGACATTTGACGTTATCTCTAGACTTTGATTGTAATGATTGTTTCTCTTTAAAAGAGAGAGATTTGTAGATGATAGATACACAGAGATAGAATTAAGTATTGCTATGCTGTAAGACTGATTCTTGAAAGACTATTGATTGTACCCTTGTTTTCTAAAGTAATGATATAAATTTGAATTCATGGAATCCATGTGTCTTCTCTTCTATAAGTTTCTTTTAAAATATGCCTTGTCGGTATGGCAAGGGCCCACCGACCCAACCAAGGTAAGATTCCTTGTATTAATTTGTGAATATAAATCTGGTTTTATGTGTGTGGATAGAATAATTCTATGTTTTAATCATAGCATCTAACTTTGTTCCTGTTATGTTTCAGTGATACCCTTGATAGCATGCAATATAGATGTGTGGTAATTCTAAGTGAGTGAGAGTTGTGTGTGCAATATAATATTTCTGAGTTATCCTCGTGTGTGTGTATGTAGACAATCACTTGTCAGATTGAATGCTTTAGTGTTTGTTTCTATTTTTCAAATCTAGGGACAATTCATATCTCCATCTCTTACCCTACATGCACCTATAATGGAGTATCTCACCACACCTAGAGTTTCTTCCCAGATTGATTAGACTATGTCTTGCAAATATAGGTATAGTCAAGACCTCCATCTCTCACCCTACATGCACCTATAATGGAGTGTCTTACTACACCTAGTAGTTATTCTAGGATTGATTGAGTTTTATTTTAAGAGTGTTGAGAGTGTTAATTGTTGCTAGTTTAGTTGCTATAGGAAACAGGGTGAAAGTTCATCTTTCCCTTTCATGAGCCTGTAATGAACAACATTATCACCTGAGCAAGAGCTTTAGATCATATGCTTGTCTATGAGTTTTTCTTTTTGATTCTTGAATTGTGTGGAAAGTGTTACTTGAAAAGCGTGAAGATAGAGTATTGGTTTTAGAATGTTTTCTTATGTAGGCTATACTCATCAGACATAGGAACTTATCTTTTATGAACACATATAGTACATCAAATCTATTTATTACAAAACCGGATTGAAATATTAAATGCTTACAATATATTGAACATATAATTGCACCAACAGTCTTGTTGGGAAATAATGTCTTTAACAACTGCATTAGGAACAAATGTGAGCACCTTTGAATGGATGGTGTTGGATAGGATTTTTGGATATGTTTTGGTTCAATTTTGGGATCTACGTTGTAATAAGTCAAAAAATAAAAGGAAGTTAGAATATGGACCAGAGCGCGCAGCGGGTGCACCTTTTACAGAGTTAAAGTAGTGGAGCGATGCACAAAATATGGAAAACATTTATAGATCGTTGGGTTTTTGGGGACATTTTGTAATGGGCTTAGCCCCATTTTTATGTATAAATATGTAAAGGGCCGAGATAGATAAAGGTTTTTTTTGGTTGTATTGTTCAATCTATATTTGAATTTTTGGCTAAGAGTTAGGATGTTTGGGAATATGACTGAGGTTTTCGAGAGTTAGGATCGCACTGAAAAAAAAATGACTGAGGCAGGTTTGGGTAATGTTTATTGTTACATCTTTTTGTGAGTGTACTGCACAACTGTAAGGAGAATGGAATGCATAATATAATAAGCCATCCATTGTGGACGTAGATCAGTTTGGGGTGAACCAAGTTAAAACCTTGTGTCTTGATGTGATGTTATGCATGTTATGTTTCTGATGATTGTAATGGATGGTAAGTATAGGCTTGTTTGTTGCTACTTCACAATGATGAGAAAGTCTTAGTATTCAGAATATGTCACTGATATATGTTGTTATAATGCTACAAGCTTAAGATAATGATGGATGACTGAATGTTAAGTAAGTTATGTCATGCACAAAGTATATTGCATCATGCTTAAATGTTAAGTAATGGAAATTGCTCACACAATAAAGGGATGGACAATGCATATTATGTTTAGGTCGAATGCTTCACTTCCCCTCATCACTGCAGAAACTTGGTTCTTGCAGTCCCTCTAGATGCCTCGAGTGAGACTTCACTTGCTTGTAGGTGATGCCAAAATGGCCTGTGTCTAAGGGTTTTGTTGGTTTATTATCTTTGAACCTAGGGTCTACCCTGCACGCCAACAAATGATATAATATTGAAAGGATTTCAAATATTTTACTAAAGAAAAACATTTMTTCTCCATCATACTATACTTTAATTTTGTGTCCCACAACACTCAACTGAAAAATGTTATAGGCTGCTCATGACCATGTTTGTTTTTTTGTAACAAAACAACTATCACTATATGTTTGGATGAGGAAGGAAAAACTATGAAATATTTAGTGTCATCAAGGATTACATGAACACGATCCTCTCTTAATGATTTCTTAATATGATAAAAATAGGTTTTGGGAGATCAATTCCACTTCACCTCACTTCCCTTATTCATCATAATAATTATCTTTGACAATCTCAACAAAGTTTAAAAAGGGAATAAATATTCTCAAGAAGTTGATTTTTCCAAGGAAGGATTGAATTTCTTGCTAGTTCCTTGGAAAACTAATGGCATAAATTGCTTCTACTCTCTTAGGATCAATATTGACCCCTTCCTTGGATACAATATAACCAAGTAAATTCCCTTCAGTCATGACAAAAGAGGAGTTTTTTGGATTAAGAGACAATCCATATCATCTGCACTTGATAAATACCTGCATCAAGTGTTTGAGATGTTCATCATTAGAGTTAGAGTAGATTGTCATGTCATATAGATAGATGAATATGAATCTATCATTTTCATATATAAAATCAATATCCATATATCCTTGGAATGTTTCTCCTACATTCATTAGACCAAAAGACATATTTTCGTATATAAAGGCACCCAAAGGAGTGGTAAATATTGTCTTATATCTTTCATCTTTATGCACTAAAACCATATTTATCCAAAAAAACCATCCATGGATATTTTATGATCCCCTACTCCTTTTGTAGTATATGATCCATCTTCAAGAGAGGATGTATGTCTTTCATAGAGACTCCATTAAGATTCCTAAACTCCACACACAGGGAAATCTCTCCATTCTTCTTTCAAATAAGAACCAAACTGGAAACTCATTTAGAATATCTCAAGGGGATGATAATCTTGGCATATAGAAAAAATTTAATTTATTTCTCAATCATTAGCAACAATAATGGATTCAACTATTGGATTTTTTTTTCCTAAAAGGTTTAACTTTTCCTTTCAACAGTATTTTTGTGCTCAATGATGGACTTTCCATTTAGATATTCATATCTCTAGGAAAAAGTATCACCAAATTATTTGAAAAGGTTGATGTACTTCTTCTTTTACTCCATTGACACTCTTAAATATTTATCATTTTGGTTTGCTCTGGAATGGCAAGATTTGATCAAAAAGATTCTTGAGGGAATAAAACCTCTAGGGATATAGTTATTTTTAAGTTCCATGATATTATGATTTTCAATTTGTTGTTTTGCAAATTGACTTGATGTATCCCTATTTTCTTCTTGTTTTTATTCTTCTTCATGATCAATACATATGGTTTATAATTCATTCGCCATCTCTAGAAAGTGCACTATTTGTTGATCATCTTCAAAAAATTTCAAGTGTTTAACATTGTCTTGAACGGATGATATGTGTAGTACCTCAACCTCGTATCTCAAATGAGAAACATTCGGTGGCCTCAAACTTGATGCTTCCATGGCTAAGGAATTATCTTGCTAATTCTTGTCTCTTGGGATTGTTGTGAAATTAGTAGCTAAGAGATAATTTTTAACCAAATTCTAGACCCGATTCCTATTTTCTCTCATCCTTGGATGTTTTATTTGACACTTATTATTCACTTGGTGAACTACAAGATCTAAATAATCAAGCCCTAAAACCAAGGATTCATATCCAACCATATTATTAGTAATCTCAAATCCTAGCTGGTAAGATAATTAAACATTCTCCCATAAAGGAAATTCCAATAGGATCTCGACTCTGAATCCTTATTTTGAAAATGAACCATCAAAAGACATTTTCCATATTCCATTTCCATTATTATGAGATTTTACTGCCACTTCCTACATTATGCCCACTTACTCAGCATCATCAATGATGGATAGGAGATAATTTCGAATGTTATCATCTACTACATACACCTAAAAAAATTGAGTGTTATTTTCATCACTAATGGTATATGCACACCTCATCTTGTGATAGAGTCTTCTTGCTTTTCCACCAAAAATTGGAATAGTTGCATAGGATAAGTCCAACTACAAAGTTACTCAATTTTCACCCCATTATTTGGATAAAATCATATCATATCTGATAGGTACATATGCTATTATGATGTCCAATATAATACTCTTAATTGGGATTTGATCCAAATTGACTACAAGATATTTAATCATTCATAAGCATTGGACCTTCCTAAAATCAAAGGAGTATAGGTCTTTGTATTGTCTTGTAATATCTAAACTCAACTTATCCATGATACATTTTGGCATCAATTTATGGAATTCCCCTAAATATAACATACAAGTATGAATTAATTGATCATGTATAGTCAAACTGATGTAATACGAAGGAGATACATTATCTTCTTTCTCTAAATATAAACCCACCTACACTTGAGGAGATTCATCTTGAATATTAATTATATTAGAAATAACAATAGATGTTGCATGAATAGGAGATGAATAAGACCCCATGAACTTATTTATGTCTCCTCTAAAACAAAGAATCTTTACAAGTTCATTTAGAGGCATAGGAGCTTTAATTTTGTTAACCTCATTTGTCAAGCAAAATGAACCCTGATATAGATTTTGTGCTCCATCATTTTCCTTCATCTCGCTGTCCTTATTTTTCATTGGTTTACTTTTCACTACATCAACATCTAATATAATCACCTTGGGTACAACATTTGGAAGCTTTGAGGGTGGATTTTTATTCACAATTGGTCTGGGCCAAAAATAATACTTATGTTGTAACCCAACCTAGAGAGCATCTACAAAAAAAATGTATTGAGTGTTGTAGAAGTCTTCAATATCCTTTTAAGATGTCCCATATATTTGGTTGTAAATTACCAAGGAAGCATGATAATCATATTGTGTTTAAGTCCACATAACTCCCATCTTCATATAACCAATTCATGTTTGGTGGCATATCTTGAACCTTAAGCAATTCATGCTCATCCATGTCTTTAGAAACATATTCCTCCACTACATTGTTATAATTATTTCTCAAAGGAGGTTGAAGGGGAGTATATTTAACCCTCCTCTTCCAATTTAGTAAGCACTGATTGATTGGTCGCTTGAAAGGAAATTGATTCCTAACTAGAACGTTTTGATTTTTTTGATCAAAATTTTGAGGAAAATTTCTTTGGACAACATTTTGAGGTGTTGGTATAACGTCCCTAGTTTTAATCCTCACAAATTATAATGTAAATGTGAAAATGAAATTTAGGCTAGTGAGGAAATATGTTTGGAGTGAAGATCCCATATAGATTAATATGGCCAAGGGCCAAGACAAGTATTTTGTACATTGAAATTAAGTAACAAAATAATAATTGTTGGTTGCGGTACAAGTGAGATGATAATGATGGGGAGATATTATTCCATAAGAGAGGGGGTAAAGAGGGTCCCAAGGGGTTACTCATTTGTATTAATCTAGGCCATTTAATTATAATTTTTATTTCCTTTGAAATATCAAAAGATATATTAAAGTTAAGTCAGAGTGGTAGGTGGTGAAAGGTCAACTCTCCAGTTTATGATAGCATGGGTTGAGTACAACCACTTTTTAGGAAATGTAAGAGTCAAGATTTCTTGAGAATAAAAGCAAATTTGAGTTCCTTTTTGGGTTAGTTTTTACTTGTTTATTTTGGAGAGAAAGAGAGGACCTATGTTCTTGGAAAGAGAACCATCCATATTGTGTGCTAAAACGACCATGAAAGGGATGGGTTTTGTACCTAGAATTAGGTTGCAAACATATAAGTGCATTTCTTGTTGAGGAAATGGCTCTAGAGAATTGAGAAGGCTATTGTGAGAACTCATGGAGTAGTTGATAGTTCTTAGAGTCCCCAAATGTGATATTCCTAGCCAATAGAGTGCACTAGATCCCCGGATGGAACTGGACATACTTGAAGGACTGTGTGGTAGAGAAAGGGGATCCCATTCTGTGGGTTGTGTAAGTTGAAGGGAAGAGAACTGATGGATTGGAACTGTTGTTGGAGTATAACTTGGGTTTTGAGATGATGAAAGTGGAGAGTGGAAAACCAAGAGGGATAGACCTGCTTTTGGACTCATATACTCAACTCTGGGGTGGGCTGCTATAGAGCGAAATGGAACAACAATGCCTAAGGCTAAGAGAAACATATGCAACCAATTGATTTCCTCATTCAAGATAAGTTTTCTATTGTGATTTCTATGTTAATTCCAATGTGTAAATGCTAATTTGAATGTTTTGTTTTCTTACTTGAATGGTTGCATTTGTGTTTTTATAGTATGTTGTAATCACATGAGAAAATTTAGGGCCTACTATCCCATGATTAATTTATTTGCATAGGGCATAATTAATTTCATTTTAGGAAGAAGAGGCATTTTAAAATTGGTATCAAAGCTTATATTTCAATGCTAGGCCTATCTAGGTTTTCTACAACAGAGTAGTAAGTTGACTTGTGTAGTTTTTGGAGCATGGTTCACCCAACTTGAGAAATAGAGGTAAAAAACTCTTGAAATTCAGTTTTTGTGGTGGGTTTTCTATTGCAGGGGTTGTTATGGTAATAGAAGGGTTGAATTCATCTTATATGGATTGAGTCAGGCATTTTCCGCAATAGTAGCAAGCTCAACAAATTCATAAAATAAGCTAAGTATATAAAATTATGTTCCTTGGTGGCTGATATAGAGAGTGTTGATGAAGGAAAGTATTTTTTGGTCAGTATAGGGCATATTGGTGAAGACAATACTTTCTCTATGTGATGTATTGACGAAAAAATATCTTTTTGAGTCACTAATAAAGGAGTGTATCGACGGAAAAAGATATTTCTGAGTCACTAAAACATTGACGAGGAAAGAAGATAAGTCACTGAAACATCGGGGAGGAAAGAAGATAAGTTGTTGAAACACTTGCAAGGAATAAGATAAGTGCCCAAAATGACGACAAGGAAATAAGATAAGTTGTTGAAATGTCAGTGAAGGAAGATCTTTTCAAGTGAGGAAAAGATATTCCAGCAATGAAAATTTGTGGAGGAAAAGAAATTCCGGTGCCAAAATGTCGTGGAGGAAAAGACATTATAGCACCGAAACGTTGAGGAGGAAAAGACAATTTGACACCAAAATGTCAATGAGAAAAAGAGATTTTGACGTTGATAAGTCAACAAAGAATGTGTTTTTGGTGTTGAAATGTCGACCAAGGTAAAAGTTAATAGATCAATGATAAAGGATAAGAAAGGGGGAGAAGATAAATAAAAAGAGAGAAGAGAAGAAGAGAAGAGGAGAAAGGGAAGGAGAAAATAGAAAAGTTTAGAAAAAAAGGGTCTCGANAAGCTCAACAAATTCATAAAATAAGCTAAGTATATAAAATTATGTTCCTTGGTGGCTGATATAGAGAGTGTTGATGAAGGAAAGTATTTTTTGGTCAGTATAGGGCATATTGGTGAAGACAATACTTTCTCTATGTGATGTATTGACGAAAAAATATCTTTTTGAGTCACTAATAAAGGAGTGTATCGACGGAAAAAGATATTTCTGAGTCACTAAAACATTGACGAGGAAAGAAGATAAGTCACTGAAACATCGGGGAGGAAAGAAGATAAGTTGTTGAAACACTTGCAAGGAATAAGATAAGTGCCCAAAATGACGACAAGGAAATAAGATAAGTTGTTGAAATGTCAGTGAAGGAAGATCTTTTCAAGTGAGGAAAAGATATTCCAGCAATGAAAATTTGTGGAGGAAAAGAAATTCCGGTGCCAAAATGTCGTGGAGGAAAAGACATTATAGCACCGAAACGTTGAGGAGGAAAAGACAATTTGACACCAAAATGTCAATGAGAAAAAGAGATTTTGACGTTGATAAGTCAACAAAGAATGTGTTTTTGGTGTTGAAATGTCGACCAAGGTAAAAGTTAATAGATCAATGATAAAGGATAAGAAAGGGGGAGAAGATAAATAAAAAGAGAGAAGAGAAGAAGAGAAGAGGAGAAAGGGAAGGAGAAAATAGAAAAGTTTAGAAAAAAAGGGTCTCGAGACAAAAACTTGTTTTGGATATAACAAGAGAATTTTAACATACATTCATATGAAATTTAATGGGTGTGTCCATAGCGAGGAGAGATATAATAATGCAAGTGAGGGCCATTTGCTAATTCTTCTTTAATTTTATGAAAAAGGAAAATGAGTGACTTTGGAAGATCTGGGTCCTGCTCAATATTTGGGTCCTAGATAAAGGTGAAAATTTTGTAGGGACTTCAAAAAGTAGGCATGAAGATAACCATTTGGGATCCTAGAAAAATTCAAAAAGAGTTGGCATGAAGATGCCAAAACATGGAAAAATCCACTATTCTCGAGTACTTTTTAGGGATTTTGAAATCTTTAGAGGAAAAGAGACCCCAAATCGCCAATCCAAAAAAAATATTTAGTTGACATTTTACCTACGCATCAAACTGGACAACTTTGTCTTGAGGGAGATTTTGCCATTTTTTCTTCATTTGGGAGATAACCATTTTCGACTAAAAATTCTAAGTTTGGAGGAAATGCAAATCGACAAAGTCACTAAATATAGATTGATTCCAAAGTTGGATGGTTCATCAAATCATGAATCTGAGAGTTGTTGTGTATTTCCAATCAAGAATACTATCAGTGCTCGATATAAAAGTTTTCTTGGTTCTCACTAGATTTTATTCTACATGTGGAAGAAGTTATCCTTTGATATTTATTGTACCAGTGAAAAACAAGTGAAAAAAGGGTGAAACTATTGATTTCATAGGGCCATAAGTTTCAACTAAAAAATAAGAACAAGGTAGGAGTAAAACCATTGGAAAGGTAATCTAGAGGAAAGCATGATAGTAGGATTAAGCTCTCTAAGGAATCATGTGGTTGTTTTATAAAGCTACAAGAAAAAGGGTATTTGGAATTCATGAACCATGCAATTACTCAAAATGAAAATTTTCCAAACAATTTCAATTTTGGAAAAACATTTCTAGATGTTGGAGGTACAAGGAATATGTCAGTATTGGGTAAGAAAGAGTGTAGGTTCTCATGATGACACATGTACAAAGGTGTATAGGAACATTTGGAAGTGCAACAACTTGGTAATGGAAGATGCTAAGTTTTTCATAATAGGGTATTGTTGATGAGAAGGGGTACACTCGAGTAGAGAGTGTTGTGTCCAGGTATTGTTGACAAGAAGATTATATGTCTTGAATGAATATTGTGTGGGTTTGTTGTAGATCATTATTTCAGAGTCCAGTGTATAGGGATGCAGTGAAGAAATTGTAGAGTTGGTTGAGACCATAAAGAAATTACAGAGGCAAGTGAAAAGCTACATGGAAGGTAATGAATGGTTGGTAAAAGGATTAGGTTGAGTGAAGTCAAATTAGTATTTATATTCTACATATTCTGAATGTATTGTAAGGATAAATTGTCAAGGATTCTTGCATGAAATATGAATCCAACAGGTAAAGAATGTCATTAATGGACACATGAAGTCAAGGTAAGACTCCATAGTCTTGAAGGTAGGATTGTAATGATGATAGTAGAGATTGAAGAGAAGAGATGAAGGATATCACAAGTTTAGGTGAGGTGTGAGCCATAGGGATGGGTAAATCATCTCTAGGGACTAGTCTATGAGTACTTAGAAGGGTTTCTAGTTATAAATTGGAAATTATGATTGAAGTATCCAAGGAAAGAAAGAAAGTCATTTCTATTATCAAAGTGCACAGTGGAAGCAGGGTACATGTACAACGTATTCAAGGGACAACATAATAAATGTTATTCTATTAAAAGGGATAATAAAGAAATGTATCATTCTATTGGGACCAAATGTTGATGTTTGGACAACATCGGGAAGACATTCTTTTAGAATAATAATTAATAATATAATTATTGATTATTAAATATCATATATAATAAGTAAATGATAATAATAAATAGTTATTGATTATTAAAGGGACCCATCCTTTCATGGATGGTCACCATATGTTCC
>SNQJ01S0010840.1:3477-16783 GCA_010110895.2 Picea sitchensis | reverse complement strand
CACTAAAAAGAAGCATCTAGAGGAAGATCCTTCTAGAAGCGGAAGCTTCTATTAGGTCTTCTTATATCCGCCTTATTCTATTTTATTGAAAGGTCTTATTAATATTGACCTTTATTACATCCGAATAAATTGATCTACCTATGTGCGGGTTAGGACCTTAACAAGGATTCTCTTAGGTGGAGGGAATAGATTATGAGGAGAAATTTTCTCCTGTTGCTCGATACACTTATATCCAGATGATTATTTCCCTTGTAACATCCATGGGTTGGAGAGTACATCAGATGGATGTAAAGACAACCTTTCTTAATGGAGAGATTGAGGAAGAATTATACATCGAGAGACCAGATGGTTTCTTGATACATGAGAAGGAGTCTCATGTGTGTAGGTTGAAGAAGGCCTTGTATGGACTCAAGCAACCACCTCGATATTGGTATGCAAGGATTGATGGACACCTGATGATTTTGGGCTTCAACAAAAGTGTTGTTGATCCCAGCCTATAGTATAAGACTGTTAATGGTTAGTCCCTTATTTTTGTCCTCGATGTTGATGATTTAGTCCTCACCAGTACAGAGAGCCTTAATGTTGAATGCAAGTATGAAATAGCCTCTAATTTTGAGATAAAGGACCTTGGTATTATGCACTACTTCTTGGGACTATAGGTGTGGCAGAGAGCTAATGAGATCTTCCTGAGTCAGGGGAAGTACATAGTTGAGATATTGAAGAAGTTTGGGATGTTGAATTGTAAGCTTATGACTAGACCAATGGTGATGAATTTGAAGAAACAAAGTGTGTCTTCTTCTGATTCCGACGAGATTGATTTGACCCTATACAAATAGTTGATTGGATCATTGATGTATCTGGTTAACACTAGACCAAATATTTTCTATGCAGTGAATGCACTTATCCAATTTATGAGTTAGCCGAGATATACACACTTGATTTTTGCGAAGCATGTGTCGAGATACCTGTGAGGCACAATTGGACATGGTCTAAGATATACTCTCAGTATTGATATGATATGGAAGGAATATATTGAATCTGATTGGGCAAGGAGCGCAGTGGACAGAAAGAGCACCTTCGGGTGTTGATTCACTTTGGGATCTTCCATCGTTTCTTGGTGTAGCAGGAAACAAACTTATTTGTCTTTGAGCACAACAGAAGCATCGTACATTGTTGGGCCCTTCATTTTTGGGATAAGGAATCGCACAAGTTTTGATTGAGCATGAGTTGCGCAAGCGACAGAAGGAGTTGGACAATAGAGCAAGAGAAACATAAGTCAGTTGCAAAAGATAGCGCAACGCCAGCTAAGCAAAAAATAGCTGCAATAGATCAAGAAAGCGTGCAAGCCGAGAAGGAAGACACGACCCAATGATATATGAGGCTAAGATGTTGAGATGCAGAGAGGTGGATGTGGCTGATATGGCTGAAGCTACCAACGATGGTCGGATAGTCATTATTGTATTCACTAATTCCCAGTGAATTATGAGCTGGTCCTTAGTTGAGTGTTGTAAGTCGAGTGAAGTCAAGTCCTGAGTCTGTAATGAGTTGTTCTATCAGTTGAGAATTAGAGCTCTGTGACATGAGCCCAGAGTCAAGAGTCTGTACAACCTACTATTGTATAAGTCTAAGTTTGTAATCACAGAAAGATTTTGGAGATAATATGAGGAAGGACCTAAATTTTCAAATATAATGTGTCTATGTGTGTTTGCTTATGCATTACAGTATTTCCTCATGGATTACAAGTTCTATTTGATGATTCTACATTTAACTGTTTGTTTGCAACGTAAGTAGGTTCAATTCTTGCACATGTATGGTTCAGGTTTGTTTAGGTCTCTTACGCAAGGTCAGGAATGAGTCATGAAGGTCCTATGAGTCCTCTTAAGTCTTTTCCCTACCCTTCCCTCTATATCTGTCTTAGCAGCACTTCGGGTGAGACTTCTTCTCTTCGGAGAAGATGAAAATGCCAGTGCTCTAGAATACATAGTACCTTTTGTTGGTAACCTGAGAAGGACCCTGATCTGATCAAACTTGCACCAACAAAATGGTTTTGTTTCCAGGACCTGCGTTAAAAGGGACCCTGTAGGGAGAATTCTTTTGCAGATCCATAGATATGGTATTGATCAATGGTGGGAAAGAAACTGTGACGTTTTCATATGGAAATAAGTGGAACTGATGAGAGAATCGGTGGAAAGAACTCGTGAAAGAATATTTTACTCAGAAAGATTGAGTGACCAGTATGATATTTTCTAGGTCAAGTTTGCAGTAGAATTTTTCCACTGGATAAAGAGGCTCGAAGAAGCTCCAGAGTTCCAAGGATGAGTCAAGAGGATCTGTGCTTGGGATACAAAAAATCTAGCAACACTTCACTGGCGAGATTGTCCAGTCATGCAGGCAGTCGATTTCTGGGTCAACACCACATTAGAAGGGTATATTATCGAATTTGCAGTTGAGAACCACCAATCTTTTTAGCAAGTAGAGGCAATTTTCAAGAAAGACGCAAGGGGAAGGTTGTTGAAAGAAATTCCCCTATGGATTAAGGTTTTCTTGATGGAGGAGAGGATGTTAACTATGTCCCCGACTGAGATGGCAACGTAAACACCCTCGCTTGGGGTAGGGCAAGGCTAGGGTAGAATCATGGCTTGAGAGAAGAGAAGGGTTCTTTGGCAAATGGGGGGGAAACAACAAGAAACGAATTCATGAGATGAGCGAGACGTGAAGAGAGCCTCCATAGTAGAGAAGTGGTGGCATGGCAAGATCAAGAAAGAAGCAAGACAGTCTGATAAGTTGAGGAAAGAAGTCGGACCAGGAGAAGTAGAGGAAAGACAGATGGAAGAGTTGTGAAAGATGAGAAGACATGAGAGACTATTCAGTCAAAGATTGAATGAGAGAGAAGCGCAAAGAGAAAGAAGTCCCCAGGAGGTTGGAAAAGAAGGAGAATATGCAGACGTAATAAAGGAAGAAGCCGACATGAATTTTGGAGAAGAAATAAAAGATTCAGCTCTGATAACATGAGAAATCAAGAATCCGGCCAAAGGGATCATTCCAGTAGAAGAAAATGAGACCCCCAGATCAAAGAAAACCACCTCGAAGCCAATGGCACCAACCTAGAATCACCCATACCCCAAGTGTCTTCTATACCAGTAGTAAGTTTGATACTACCGTCTCATGCTAGTTTTGTTCCAGTACAATTAATTATTTAGTCACAACTAGGAAGTGTCAATACAAGGAGGATATTGGGATCCCCTAGTAGATCGCAAGCAAGACCGTTAGGGTTCATATTGATAAGAACAACAAGACTAGCAATGGCTGGCCAGGCGGGAGGTTCAATTGCTCGATGCCTAGAATTTTTGGGTAAGGGAGATGAAGACGTTGAGCAGCACTAGTTCTTGTTTGAAGAAATCTGGAGATTCAGAGGGACTTCATATGTGAATAAGTTGGTCAAGTTCCAGACTACCTTGAGAGGTCGTGCTCTCAAGTGGTACATGAAGATAATTGAGTTGAGAGTACTAGGAACGCAAGGACACGCGTTCACACTTGGCCAAGTACGGATAAGGTTCATAGCATAGTTCAAGCTACCTCAGTCAGAACAACAAGCTCTGTTTGAGTTGCATGAGATCCAGCCGCGGGAAGGTGAATCAACCTGGGAATATAGCCAGAAGTTTAAATATGCCATCGAGAGGTTGGCACACCCAATCCACGAAGAACATAAAAGGGAGTGATACATTCAGGGGTTACTGCCTCTGACTCAGATTCCGCTAACACAATAGCGGATAGCCACGTTTAAATATGCCTTGGAACAATTGATGAAGATTGAAGCCATGGAAGGATACCCTGGGAGCCTAAGAGTGACCAGACCCCCAATAGATGTGAATTTGACGCAACTACAAGGGAAGATATCAACGCTTACAGAAAATATCCAAGAGCTGATGATACCCAGACCAGGATGACCACAGGTCTGGTGCACTGGATGTTACACAGAGGGACATGTGGTGAACGAATGCCCACGAATAAGGGAAATAGTACCTCCTCTAAATCCGATGGTACCCCCACCAGGACCCATGGGAGGAGTTGCTCAAGTATTGATGAACTTACCATTCCATAACCCCACCTCGTATCATGATTTTCTAGGAGGCCAAGCAACACCAACAGCTGAGTATTGTGAAATTTATCGAACCCATGGGCATGGACCAAGACAGTGCCCCATCATGCAAAAATATTCGACAGTATCAAATACAGTACACTGTGATTTTTGCGCATCTACCATGCATACTACCAATCAATGTAGAGAATTGGATGCACTTGCAGATAGGCTAGACCGAACAACATTTAGGGTGAATGAAAACCCTCAGGGACTAGGAAGAGATCGAAGAGGTGGAGCTGGAGGAGACTTCAGAGGAGGAAGAACTGGGGGAAGAGGTCCAAGAAGATGTTATAACTGTGATGAGCAAGGTCACCTGGCTAGAGACTGTCCTCATCTAAGGCGGCCATGGTGCTCTCACTACAGAACCAACGGACACGCAACTAAAGACTACCCAAAATTAATTGAAAAGTGGGAAGATAGAGTACGACAACGAGGAACTAACCTCATCATTTCAGAAATCAAGAGGGTTAGAAAGGGACAATTGCCTAACCTTAATATCGTTACTTGAGGAGGAACAAAGACAGGAGTTGATGTTGATACTCTACCCCAGATCTATAAAGAAACACCTAAAGAAGACAGATATGACCCTGTAAAACAAAATTTGTTCTTTAAAGATGCCATAGAAATATTTCAAAATATTCCTAGCCCTGAGATGCAAGAGAAACCCCCACAGTCGATTGTTTATCCTAAGATGGAGCAAGTCCCTTCTTCACCCCCTGCACCCAGAAACCCTATAGTTATACCAACATAACCTGAGCAACCTCAAAATGTAGTTGACCTTTGGTTTCAACTATTCTCTGACATTCTGGGGAATGATCAACTAACAGAAAAGTTGCGCAATACGCTATACCTAATTTTGGGGAACGAAGAACCCCTAGAAACAAGGATAAGGGCTAATCTTCTTGAGAAGAGTAATCAGAGAGTGCAACAGAGAAAAGTACGAACTGGAAAATAATTTAGATTAGTAGCCCAGTTAAATGAATTTGAGATTAAGGACATCATGCTAGATCTAGGATCAGACATGAACATTCTTCCTAAGAAGACCTGGGAAGCCTTAGGAAAACCTCTCATGACATATTCCCCAATTCAATTAAGAATGGCAAACCAATATTGTATCTTCCCCATAAGAAGACTGGAGAATGTAGAAATAGATGTAGCAGGAGTAAAGACAGTGGCTGACTTTGAAGTCATTGAGATCATGGGAGACAAGGACCCTAACCCTTCACTACTTTGCATTGATTGGGCCTATGATAATTATGCAGTAATCGACTTAAAGAAAGACACCATGACCTTTGAGGCTGAGGGAATCAAGGTAGTTCAATCCTTGGACCCATATGTAGGACCCAGGTATACAGAGCCAATAGAGAGCAATATGGAGGGAGAAGAATTGGACCAGATGTATGCCATAATAGTAGGAACAAGAAATGATTATATAAATCCTACTACTAATGGATCAGTAAGTTGGAGAAGCACACAGTCAACAGATGAAGATTCAAAATTGGCTTTCGATAGTTGGCAACAAGGTTCGTATGAAATATTCTCAAGAAGATGTGCAACTGTCAAAATAACCAGATGGGTTGGGACCGAAGTTAGAGAACACCCATTATATGATGGCACCTCAGATCTAGACAGTTTTCTACTCAACATGGAAGAAATGGTGGCAGAGGATCAAAGAGTTGCGGTACTAGATGTATCTTTTCAGAACACCCCTGCTAGATGGTGGGATAATCATAAAGCCTTACTTAGAACTTGGAACGAGGTGAAGCAAGGTATCAAGTATAGGTTTCAATATAAGGAGCAGCTGGAATCAAAGATACAGATGGATCTCTACATTGTGCAACTGTTCAGTGGAGAATCAGACCCTAGAAGGCATATTGAACAATGCGCGACACAGTGGCAAGTTGCGGGAATACCCTCTCACTTCTAGGTCCAAGTATTTCCCCATTCCCTAGGTCCAATCCCAAAATCTTGGTGTATTCGTAAGGAAACCAAAAGACAAACCAATGACTAGCAAACAATGGAAGCTCATTTTTGCAAGGACTTCTTATTCACAAGTAAGTACCCTGAGCTTGAAGTAGTCCTGCAAACGATTAAAGAATTTCTTTTTACAGATAAGGGTAATCAGAAATCAAACTTAGTGGTATGTTCCAAACATAACCAATAACTTTAGACTAATCTCTACTTGCCTTCAACTGAGAAACCTATAGAATGCTATCAAATTAGCAAAGATTCAGAAAGCCTAGATGACTTAGGGGAATTGAGAAACCTAGTCATCAAAGAGACAGAAGGGAGCAGGGAAATCCAGAACACCATACCTAGCCAGACTGATCACTCCTATAATCATCCATTAAAGCTGCGCAAAATAAACATAGGGACCATAGAACAACCCAAGATAGCTACGGTAGGAGACTAATGGGATGAGAAAACCAATCGAGAAATAGAGAGTTTGTTGCAGGAATATGAGGATTTGTTCCCAAAGAAATTTTCAGAGTTAAAAGGAATCAAAGGAGATATCGGAGAAATGAATATCGAATTGAAACCAGGATCCAAGCCTGTAAGACATAGACCATACCGTATTAACCCGAAAGTAAAAGAAAAGGTCAAGAAGGAGATAGATAAGATGTTGGAAGTAGGACTCATCTTTGCATTAGAAGAAGTAGAATGGGTCAGCCCAATAGTTATGCAAAGAAAAAAATACACATAGGACATTAGAGTCTGTGTAGACTATAGAAGCCTTAAATTCGCCTGTGTACATGACCCTTTCCCAACACCCTTTACAGATGAGGTGCTAGAACAGGTTGCAGGGAAGGAAGCATACACATTCACAGATGGATTTTCAGGATACCACCAAGTCAGGATCGCTGAAGAGGAAAAAAAGAAAACCATATTCATAACCGAATGGGGATCCTTCGTATACAATGTGATTCCATTTGGCTTAAAGAACACCCCTGCAGTTTTCTCAAGAATTGTAATAGAATATTTTAGAGTGTTCATTCACAAAATTATAGAAGTCTATATGGATGATTGGACAATATATAGCCTTCTCAAGGAATATGTAGCACTGTTGCGACGAATGGTTGACAGATGCAAAGAATTGTAGATCTCATTAAATCTCAGAAAGTGTATCTTCTGTGTACCACATGGGAATTTGTTGGGCCACATAGTCTATCGGGAAGGAGTATCGGTAGACCCATCCAAAGTTGCGGTCATTGTGAATATGCCACCACCTACGAATGCTAAGCAGTTGCACCCCACACTGGGACACACGGGTTACTATCGCAGGTTCATTCGAAGATATGCCAATATTACTACACCTCTGGAAAATCTACTAAAGAAGGATGACACATTCCAATAGACTCCAGAATGTGATAAATCATTCAAGACACTTAAGGAGAAGCTCAGCAAAGCACTGATTATGATATTCCCAAACTAGGAAAATGAATTTCACGTCCATGTAGATGCTTCAGGAATTTCCTTGGGAGCTATCTTAACGCAACCTAGAGATGGAGCTATGGATCATCCTATCTATTTTGTGAGTAGGAATTTATCACAAGCAGAGCATAACTACACAACGACAGAAAGGGAGGGTTTAGCCATGATCTATGCTTTGCAGAAATTTAGGCATTATTTGTTAGGTTCTAACTTCTCATTTCAAATTCTTTACTGATCACTCTGCATTAAAATATCTAGTTAACAAACCTGTATTGGAAGGGAGAATTTGTAGATGGTTGTTGTTATTCTAGGAATTTTCTTTTGAAGTTATCATCAAGCTGGGAAAGTGCAATGTAGGACCTGATCACCTATCCAGATTAGAGTCAGGGGAAAGTGGTGGAGCAATAGATGATCAGCTCCTAGATGCAGACTTGTTCAGGATTGAGGCCATACCGGAGTACCTGGAGGACATAGCAGTCTTCTTAAGTACAGGGGCCTTTCCCGAAACATATTCCACAACCCATAAACACCAAATGGTTTTTAGAGTAGTCGATTACCAGCTGATCGCCGAAAATTTGTATAAACTAGGACTAGACATCATCCTCAGGCGATGTGTCCTAGATCACGAGAGGAAGGATATACTCTGGGAATGCCATAGTGGAGTTGTAGGAGGTCACATAGGAGGAAAGGCCACCGCACATAAATTCCTACAAGCTAAACTTTGGTGGAAAAAACTATTCAAGGATGCAAAGGTATACGCTAGAGCATGCGACCTTTGTCAACGAGTGGGTAAGCCCTCACACCAAGACGAATTACCACTACAACCAGTTAGATCTCTAAAAGAATTTGAGAAATGGGTTGTTGACTTTATTGGACCAATCAACCCCACAACCAAGTATTCAAAGGCTAGGTACATCATCATCGTAATAGACTACCTGACCCGTTGGGCAGAAGCAACAGTTGTACAGGACTGTTCGACAGATATTGCTGCCAGATTTATTTTTGAGAATGTCATTACCCGATTCGGATGTCCCAGGAGCCTCACCAGCAATCAGGGATCTCACTTCATTAGCATCACTATAGCAACACTTACAACAAAATTTATGATTAAACACCATAAGAGCAGTCCATACCACCCACAGGGAAATGCAACAATTGAGTCTTTCAACAAGATTCTGGAAAGGGGACTGACAAAGGTGTGTTGCACAAACTGAGAGGACTAGGATGATCGAGTTCCAGCTGTACTATGGGATTACATGACAACCACAAAGAAAATCCACAGGTACACACCATTCCAATTGGTTTATGGGAGAGAGGCAGTGGTGCCTGGGGAATTCATTACTCCAAGTCTATATATTGCACAAGTCACACGCATGACAGAAGAGAAATCCATTACACAGAGACTTACGGAACTACAGGAACTCGAAGAGACTAGATTTTTAGCAGACTTCCATCAGCCAGTCGAAAAAGAAAGACAAAAATATTGGCATCACAGGAACATTAATACCAAGGTATTTATGCAAGGAGACAAGGTTCTACTCTATGATAGTCGGTACCATAAGCATCTTGGCAAGCTATGCATGCACTGGTTGGGAACATTCATAATTGCGGAGATTCGACCCTTAGGGGCAGTCAGACTCGCGCAACTGGACGGTGTGCTGCGACCAGGATGGGTGAATGGCACTTGCCTGAAGCCCTACCTATCTCAAAACTGAGAAAGAAGGACTATCGCTCCAGTCTGAAGGAGCTTGTACAATAGTTAGATTGAGATTTCTGATTTTTTTTTTTCTTTTCAGTTAATAAAGTCAATGTGCCCAGTGTTGCACCATGACACATAGTTCATTTTTATTTAACTCTTGATTGACATAGAACTAACAACTCAGTAGTGAAAAATCCAAAGCGTAAGAAAATCCATTAATGATAGTCATTAATGTGACGGGGGAAACCTTTGTGGTTGGAGGAAGGATGAATCTAAATACGATCTGAATCCATATGCCACACAAACCTAGTCTAGTCACATCCTTGATTTCCATTTCGGTACCACATCTGAAGTCAGGAATCCATAAAGTCAGGTTATGCAAATATACCCTCAGAGTTCACACCAGGATACCCACCCGTCAAATAGAAAGGTATGAAATTAGCCACGTCCCTATTCCACTCACGCAAATAAGTAAATGCCAGAATTGCCCAATAGGATTTACCCTGTTGAACTGTCCCGCTGGCCAACTCAGATCTCATTGTGCCCATACCATCATAATGAACAACATTTATGGCTGAAATTTCCCGTTACACCAAGGATAAGACCCTGAGACCTTTCCTGAGAATGTAGTATTTCCAAACGAGCAGAGCCATTTCTGAATTCAGTAGAGCGACCCAGCCTGTACCATTGTGAAATCTGCAGTTGTAACCTTACTTGCTTGCTGCCGCAGAAGTGTAAATGTCGAGAGACACAACAAGCAGAAGTGCCATGTCCAAATAAGCGGTACCAAATGAGCCCTACAACCCCCAATTCGAGATCATGGGCGACCTCAAAGGGAAGGTGGAGCATGTTAATCTCCTCAATCTGGACCTCACAGATTTCATTTTGTTCCCTCAGATGCACATAGATGTTTTCTAGGAGATGGCACCAAATGGATTAGGAGGCATGGAGTTCATGCCACGACAAGAGTTAATCAATTTATTCAATTCAAACATCATGAAACTGAGAGACCTACCAGTATTTGGTACTACTGGTGAGGTTGCGCGGTGCACAAAAGTTATGATAAGACGGGTGCATGACATAAGTCTATGGTTGGATAAGCAGTATCCAACCCATGCAGAAGACATCCAACAATTTACTTGACTATCCTCTCAAGGAGAGGATGTGTTGAAAGGATTCCAGGGTCCTGGAAAACACGATAAAAAGAAAGGCAAGCTCAACCTGTATGAGAAATTCAACATGAAGAGGGGGGGATGCACAACATTCATTGAACCCATACTACCAGAGACAATCTGGACTGACTATTACATTATTGCCAACAAAGTGATGAGATCCTACTACAAGGGTGAATGCACACTAGATGCATTGTTAGTTGCTTACTTTTGCACTAATGGAGCTGTGTTCAATTGGTGTAGCTACCTCCTAGAGGAACTATTAATAGCCCGCGAGGAAGCGCAAGAGAAGGGAGGAAATTTCACTTATGGATATCTACTCATGGAATTTGCAATGTTCAAATGGAAGCCACCTGTGGGAAGACATCCGACGATACCAAACAAGGGGCGCATGGTGAATATGTTCAAGCCATGGCAGTCTAGGCCAGATTCGGAGAATACCACCTTCAACGCTGCAACATTCTCTTAGTGGTATAACAGTTTGATAGACACAACGCAGAGGTTGCGTATTCCACAGGATCTCCTCAACTGCAATATGAGGAATATTTCCTTCAGCATGAAATGACACCATACATTTGTCTAGTCGAGACATGCTAACATGGAAGATTTTCACACCAGGATGCTGCCATTCTATTTGGACAAAGAGGCCTTTGACAAAGAAGTCATGTCATGGCTCGGAGTCAAATGCAGTCAGTGCAAGATGGGAATGAATTATATCCTACCTATGGAGCTACTGAAGAAAACAGATAAAGAAGAAGGAGCCGGACCAAGCTCATCTCTAGAGCCACAGAAGCCAGATGCTCCATCACAATCAAACTCTGAAGAGGAGGAAGAGATGTAGCAGTTGGAGCAGAAGAAAAGACCGACCTTCCGTTAGCTGCCAGTCGATGTTGTATTGTCAGGTGTAGATATTAACTAGATCTTGGGCCCTGTGTTCGATACCGAACCATTGGTGAAGAGGCCCAGAACCGGGGTCTCGCCGAGCAAACCTTTGAATCCCCAACCCCTTGCATCAACCACTCCCCGCACTCACACAATGGTCAAAGCTAGTACCATCATTGAAATTCAGGATGACTCGAAGCCTGAACCATTTCCATCCACATTCATCATTGAGCACCTGCCACCATCACCACCACCAACCCAATCACCAAACCCCGCCACCATCAGTCCACCCCAGATCACATCCCCAGAGCCGATGCAGCTCGATCAGGCAGAGATAGTGGAACAAGGACTCCCAAGAAAATCCCAACAGTTTCCCATGCCAAGATCAGAAGTTTCTAATCCAGACCCCAAAGAACCAGAGAAGGGAATGAAGCTGGATGGTCTGAATCCAACCACCTAGGAATAGTAGCCTGAGCCTTCGACACAGGGAAAAGATGCCCAAACTATAGAGGGGTCAGAAGTCGAAAGAAACCAACAAATCACCTCACCAATCAAGGGTGAGGGTACCCAAGAAATCATGATGCATGAACCATATGCACCAAAAGAGTCAGAGATACCAAAGGCTCACAACCAACCTAAATCAACAACTAGACAGAGTATGAAATCCACGCATGAACAAATGGAACGGGTTCTCCAAGACCCTCAACAATTCATAGAACTGATGTAACTTTGCATAGCCAGAGCAGAAGTTCTGACTCTCTTGCCCACACCACTAAGGATGAGGATCGCACCAGGACCACCAACAGAGGAAGAGGTAGAGACCCATTCATACCATTCAATAGCCAGTGGACTTCCACTGCAGACATGAGCACCCACCGATGCAGCTCCTTCACCCGTCGATCTAACACAGTGGCCAAGAATGCAATTATTTGGACTGATCAGAGCATCAACTAATCAATTGGAGCAAAGGCTCCAGGACACCGAGAGCTCCACCAAGGTTGCAAGGAAGGAAGAGCTTGTTGCAAGAACATGTAGGAAGCAAGAAGCACATGAAAAACTCCTAGTTTAGCACAAACTAGAAAAAGTATAGGAAAAACTTGCCAAAGCCTAGCCGAAGATTCAGAAGGTTGCGCACGAACTACTTGAGGTCAGCAACGTAGGCAAGCCAGAGCACCAGATTGAGTTGCTACAAGGAGCATGGACACAACTCGCCACTCAAGCCAAGCAACTGAAATCATAGTTACAATAGGTCCAGTAATAAGCAGAGCAACAGCCTCAGAAGCTGCAAGAGAATATGCAGAAGATAGTACTTCACGGTAACAAATCCCAAGAAACACTCCACAAGAACACAGTGGAATGAAAAAATATTTGCATGGAAGTCAGTGACTGGATGGGCATCATCGCTTGACACAACCAAGTCTTGGAGGAGGTGCGCACAAATATTCAGGTGTTGAATGAAGAAGCTGTGACCGCGATGGATCCTTTGGAGAAACAACAGAAGTTCGACCAAATACAACAGGAAGACAATGAGTTGAATGCCCTCTTTGAGGTACAGTTAGTAGAAAAGAAAGAGTTGCGTGACTTTCGACCTATAATTTAGACAACTTACATGAAAATGCATCAGTTGGATGCCATAGCAGATTCCGAATGTAACTTGTTGATCGAGGCCAAGCCAAAAATATATATCCAAGAAGCGACCCAACAGTTCGATGCAGAGGCATCACTCCTTGCCAGGAAGTGGTAGGACAAAGTTGGAAATTTTCAGGGAGTTGTTAGAAATATTTCTTGCTAGGGGGTTAGAATGCAAAAGAAGGGGTAAAAACCCACTTGTCCAAAGTTTCAGGCGATAATGCGCCCGTGGTAAGCAGCAAGCAAGACCAGACGGTCCGGATTCGCGCGCCCAGATCGACGACGCTTAGTGGATTTCAGACCCCCCTTGCCTTCCGATCTTTAAGTAGGGGGGGGGGGGTCCGAGATCAG
>SNQJ01S0010839.1:147828-158737 GCA_010110895.2 Picea sitchensis | reverse complement strand
TTGTGTTAGGGAGTGTTAAATTCCATTTGCAACATCTTGTCCTGGGAAGCCCTTCTCACACAAGGGTCAAACACTAGGTCACATTGATATTGGCAGAGTTACTCACCCTGCTTTGTTGATATCAGTGTAGAGATTGCATGTATTACGAGGATCACTCGAAGGTATACCCACAATAATGGGTGGAAGCCTTTTGAGTTGATTGCGGGCTAGATACCTTACCTTCCGTGTGGATCAGACTGTCGACTGTTCCCCCAAGATTTATTGTTGTTGGTGGTGACCTTAGTGGCCTATGTTTCTAGATTCTTACCCGAGGTGACTGTGGAGGGGAAAGTCTTCACGGTACCTGGAATTGACGTTGACCAAACTCACTCAGGCTCCTTGGAGGGCATACCCACGATTATGTGTGGGAGCTTGCACCAGGGTGTAAGTCCGTTAAGCAGGTCGTCAGCATAAATTTTCCACCCTAGCCTCGCCACTTCTCGTTTCATTATTGCGACATTGGTTTTCATCACCAACTAGTGGCTTCGAAATTAGAATGTCTTGTTTGCCTGGTGATTGCTTCCTAGATTTTGTTTACTAGCGCGTGTTGTTTATTTCTCGAAGTTGACCATAGGATTTTCTTCACGAAGTTTTTCACTCGTTTAAAATATCTCCTCCACGTCATTCATGTAGAATGCAGGGTTTATCTCCAGAGAATCTGGACGGTTCTCAACCCTTGCCTACAAGTACACCTGAGGGCTCTCCTCGGCTAAGTGAAGCCACAGTCGTCACCACACCACAAGTGGAACAAATTGACTCTCTAGAAACTTTCCGAATTACCAATACTCGAGACGATTTTCGACTTCACCTTGGTTCTGAGCGACCATTTATGCGACTGAATTCTTCCAGAGAATTAGTTGTTACATCTTCTGGATCACCCGTTGGGCCTTTTCCCGGCATAGAAGGCCAAGATCCTTTTTGGTCTATAGGTGTTTTCCGAAGGGACCTTTTTGGTACTGGTTCGCCTGTGGTCTCCGAAATCAACCCTCTGGTGTTTTCTGAGACAGAGACTATACCGTTGAATACCACTTATCAGTTTACTGTCCCTGCCAAAATGGCCCATCTCACGAATACTACGAGTGTCCCAACCGGGTTCACTGCAGCTGGTCTTGCTCCTATAAACACACAGCGAATGCCCAATGTCACTCCGACACTACCACCCGAATACCATGCGTTGAATGCTTCTATTCCAACACCTCCGTAAACCCCATCCGGTTCTCTAGGTGGTCCTTCTTTTCCTGGGCACCCTATTCCTGGTTTTATTTTGAAAATCCCTCAATTTCCTTCTAAAAGACCTTTCTTATCTTCCACTGGAAATCCTAATCCTAGTGGCACTATTCCGTCCATTACACCAAACTTGCAGATTCCCGTTTGTGGACAAGGTGGTACGATTCAACTTCCTCTTATCGGACACATTCCAATTACTACACAACCTTCGATTGGGACACAACTTCCAGTTGGAACTCTGCCTACGATAGGGGGACCAAACCCACCTTTTGGACAAAATATACCTCCGTCTTTGGCCCAGTATTGGAATTAGATGATACAAAGTCCTCCTCAAATGACTAGGGGGCAACAGTTGCCTATCTCTACTATAGGCCAACCATATCCAGGTATACCCAATCCTATTTGGGGTATGAATGCTCAAACTCATGTCCCCGATCAAGGTTACAATCCCTTGAGCTACTATCCTCTCCAACCACCTTCGAATCTGCCTAGGTCTTCCCATTATGCGCAGACTGCATACGGTCCTACTGGTTTGTCGATAGGGCTTCCACCCCAAAGCCACCAGTACCCGCAGGTGAATCGATAGTTACCTTTTCTCGGTACTTTGGATTTGCCGGATTTGTCTAGGATTTTAAATGATCCTATTCGTCACTCTCCCCAATGGTCTGCTATTCCAGCCAAGCTTCCATCGGACATTCCTAAATTCGAAGACAAAGTGGGAGAGGACCCGAAAAATCACGTTATGACTTTTCACCTATGGTGTTTATCCAATTCATTGATGGATGACTCTATTCATTTACGTCTTTTTCAACGAACCCTTACCGGTTCTGCTGCGAAGTGGTATATTGAATTGCCGTGTGGTTTCTTCTCTGACTTCAATACCCTTGCTATGGATTTCCTTACGCATTACCAGTTACCGATCTGTTATGACACGGGAACCGATATTTTGACTTCTTTCAAACAGAACAAAGGCACTCATATATCTGATCACATCCATGAGTGGCAAAGGAGGCGACGTCTCATTAAACTTAAGCTCCCCGATCAGTTACTGGCAGAATGGTTTACAAAATCATTTGTGAAAAAAATCTGTAAGAAGATTTCCATGGGTGGCATAGTCATGGAAGAGCAGGCTATAAGTCGTGCTCAATATCTTTATCTCGTTTATTCACAAACGGGAACTCTTTATGATTTACTACCTGATTTACCTCATCCTAATGCTTCCAGCACTTCAACTACTCCAGTTGCTTCGCATGCGGCTGATGGTGTGATTGGTACTGTTCAAACTCAATCACATTCCGTTTCAAGCAAAAACCCTAAATCTTCTTCTTCTAATGTTCAAAATGCTCCGTCTCCTGCCACTTCGACCGACAAAACTTCTAAGGTAAATGCTGTACAATCTACCCCAGCTGGTAAAAACAAATATAAAAAGGGGAGAGGTAATAATAAGGAGGGAAAAAATAATAATCAAGTAGAGCAAACTAAAACCACTCCTATTGAAGATCAAGATAAGCGCAAACCATGATACCCTTGCCTTATCTATGGTGATGATCATTACACGAAGGATTGTCCATGATGTGCCGAGGTCACTGAGTTCCTTCAAGGAGCTCCAAAACCACCTGCACCGGCTATCTTGTCCCAACCCTTCCCGTCTCAAAAACAGGCTCAGTTGGTCATTCATGACCAACCCTCCTCTTCTACGACATCATATGTTTTGATGTGTATTGGTGATTCTAAGCAGAACAACGTTGCACTCACTACTCGAGCCAAAGATTATTCTCCATATAAGGAGAAGGTTGATGATTTACCTCCTTCGTTGGTCCAACCCTCTCCAGTGACTCTACCTACTAACGGTCCTCTTCATCTCAAACGACTGAGCCTCGACACAGTTCTACGACCTCCCCCAAAGGGTGTCGTACGAAAATCGGATTTCAATCCTCATGCTCGTACAACCCAGAACTACAACATTGTTGAGGATCTGGCCTAGGCACCTTCAGCGATGTCAGCCCTTGAAGTCCTTCAGTCTTGTCCTACACAGTGGAAGGGACTATTGAAAGCTATAGGTGGAATTGACCCGACAGATACAAATTTGATAGTCTTTGACTTGGAAGATCACATTCCAAGGTTACCTCCTCAACTCGAATTTCAAATACAAGTGGTTTTCTCCGACAAAAACATTTGCCGAACCGTTATTGACGAGGATGCCTCGACGTGTGTTATGTCTCTTTCTTGTTGGAAAGCCATTGGCTCTCCTCCTTTGAATGAATACAAGAACACTCTTAAAGCCTTCAATGGCTCTGGTTTTAAGCCTTACGGTGCTCTCCCTTCGTTGCCTATCACGTTAGAAGGTAAAACAGTCCAAGTTGAAGTGGAAGTATTCGACGCTCCCCTTGATTATAATCTTCTGCTTGGCCGCAGCTGGATCGATTCCATGCGCGCTATTGTGTCGACACTTTGTCGTGTAGTACGTTTCCCTCATCAAGGAAATGTTTTTACCGTTGACCAACTCACCTTCTTCAATTCTGATACTTGTACTGGCAATGTACCGTTTATTTCTAAAACCCCACCGGGTTATGAGAATGTCGGTGTAGGCCTTTTAAAAGACTCCTCATTAATGGGTACTTTCCCCATTCCACTGCCTGATGTTCCACACCCATCAATGGCTTCTATCAACATGATTTCCACTGTGCCTCACGAACTTCCTGTGTCTTCCGACCCTTGGATAGTCCCTGACCTTGGAGATCACCTTCATTTCGGTGATGCAATGCCGTTAATTCCGATTGAATCTGCCTATCAGGCCATTCAATCGGAAACACCTTCTAACCCCTCTCTTGATGAGTTGTCTCCTGATCCTTTTCGTTTTATTTTTCCCACTGATGAGATGATCATGTCCATCATGGAAGACACCCCTTGGGACAATGGGCGTCATCGTTCCATACTCTTTCTGGAACAACAAAATCTTGAGAAATACCAACTGATTTCGACTCCGTCGACCGTTGTTGTCATCTCGACGGTTCCCGCGACTACACACGATGTGTTTGCTGAAGGGAACTTAAGTAATATCTCACCCACGATTCCCATTGACATATCCATTAAACCTGGGATTGTCGAAAATGTCCATATTGGAGCTTCATGTTCTTCCTGATGAAATTGTCACCTATACGTCTCTATTTAAATAATTTCGTGACATCTTCGCTTGGAGCTACGAAGAGATTCCAGGTATTGACCCTGCAATTGTTGTACATGAGATAAAGACATACCCCGACGCTAAACCCATTCGGCAATGCCTTCGTCCAGTTCACCCATGTAAAGCGGTTGCTATTAAGCTCAAAGTTGAGAAACTTATGAAAGTTGACTTTATTTATCCGGTGGCTCTTACAGAATGGGTTTCAAATCCTGTCCCAAATGACAAGAAAGGTGGAAATATTCGTGTATGTGTTGATTATAGGGATATTAACAAAGCTTGTCCAAAATACAACTTTCCAACCCCTTTCGTCGACCAGATTGTTGATGACTGTGCCGGAAGTGAAATTTTCTCTCTCATGGATGGTTTCTCCAGCTATAATCAAATTAACATTGCTCCTGAGGATCAACATAAGACTGATTTTATTTGTCCTTGGGGTACTTTTGCCTATCGAAAACTCCCTTTTGGTCTTAAGAATGTGGGAACAACTTTTCAACGCGCTATGTCTTATTCTTTTCATGATATAAAGCACATCATTCAACCCTATATGGACGATTTTCCCGCTCATTCTATGCGCAGAGTCGATCACCCTACCCACCTCCAAGCCATTTTCGTTCGCTGTCGATTCTATCGTATACGTTTAAATCCTCATAAGTGCGTTTTTTGCATAGAATCCGACCGTCTTCTAGGTTTTATCATTTTGCGTCAAGGGATCTGAGTGGATCCTATTAAGGTTGAGGCGATTCTTAATCTCCCTCCTCCTTCTACACTGCGCCAGTTGAAAAGTTTGCAAGGGAAAGCAAACTTTCTTCATCGTTTTATCCCTAATTACGTCGAGATCACTCGTGGATTTACGCGGCTTTTAAAGAAGGATTCCAAGTTTGTCTGGGATACCATTGCCAACCATGCTTTTGAAGCTTTGAAGTTGTCCCTAACACGAGCTTCGCTTCTCTTTCCTCCCGACTATAGTCACGATTATTTCCTTTATCTTGCTGCCTCGGAGTACACTATTGGCCTGGTTCTCGTCCAAGAGGATTATGCACACGACGAACATGTTATTTACTACTTGAGTCGAAGTCTCACACCTACTGAAATCAAGTATCAACATGTCAAAAAACTGGCCTTGGCTTCCATTCAAGCCGTCCAACGCTTCTGACACTATATCCTCTCACGCAAGACTACAGTGATTTCTCATTGCAACCCTATGCAACATATTTTGACACGTCAATTTCTAGGGGGAAAATACTCCAAATGGATTGTGATACTCCAGGATTTTGAGTTGGAATTCGACCGTGCCAAGTCCAAGAAATCCTTAGTTTTTGCTGAGTTGATATGCGATTTTCCTCACTCTGCAACGAAAAATGTAGCAGTAGATTCATTACCTGATGAATCTCTTTTCCTTATTAGCACTGATGATCTTAGGTATGGGTATATCATTATATATCTCCAAACCCATACTTTCCAGCCTGCTTTTTCTAGTACTGAACGACGTCGCATACGCTATCAATCTCGTCAATACATTATCCTCAGGGATACTCTTTACAGTCGGGGGATTGACTCTGTTTTTCGACGTTTTCTAACGTTCGACGAAGCCGAGAAAGCTCTAAATGGCTGCCATTCTGGAGTATGTGGTGGTCATATGTCTAGGTATGATACTGCCTAGAAGATCTTACGCACAGGATATTTTTGGCCTTCTTTGTTTAACGACTGCATTACTGCTGTTCAGAAATCCCATGCCTTCCAGACCTACAATCAGAAAATTCGGTCACATCCTGCTCCTCTTCACCCTGTGGTCTCAGTTGGTCCTTTTGCAAAATGGGGCATCGATTTCATGACATGTCACCCTCACTCGGCCGAGGGGAATGGTTACATCATTGTAGCCGTTGATTACTTTACGAAATGGGCCGAGGTGATGCCGACATTCGACAATACTGGAAATACTGCAGCCTTGCTTCTTTTTAATCATGTCATAGCTCATTTTGGTGTTCCCCAAACTATCGTTACTGATCACGGTAGCCACTTTAGGAATTTTATGATGTCTGAACTTACGAAAAAGTTGGGTCTTCTCCATGATAACTCAATGACCTATTATCCACAAGCTAATGGCCAGGTCGAAGTGATCAAAAAAGTTCTCATAACTATGCTTCGACAAATGATAGGGATTCATAAAACAAGTTGGCATACAATGTTGTTTTCGGCATTGTGGGCGTACCAAACATCTGTCAAGTCCGCTACTGGGTTTACGCCTTTTTGGATAGTCTATGGTGTGGAAGCCTTTCTTCCTATAGAATGCGAGATACCCTCTCTGAAGCTAGTTGTTGAACTCCTACCCAATACTTCTGCTGAAGAAGAACATCTATTGTATCTAATGCGATTAGACGAAACTCAACGTGACGCCACTCTAGTAATAGAAGCCCAGAAAAAACGTGTCAAGGCCCAATACGACAAGCATGTCAAGCCTCGCGTTTTCTCTGAAGGTGATCTTGTTCTTCTCTATGAACAAGATCGAGATGTGTTAGGAGCTTGGAAATTCAAACCCATGTGGCGAGTTCCTTATATTGTTCACTGAGTTTTGGAAAAGGGATCATATGAGTTGGTAGATTATGATGGTATCCCTTTGAGTGAACCCAGGAATTGATTGTACTTGAAGAAGTACTATGCATAAATCATCTGTGCACAAGTACTTGTATTTTAATGTATCATACTTTGTGTGTGCTACTATAGCTTTCTTTTGTCGTTATCTGGTCTCTGCCCTTATGTGACGTTGTGTTTGATTTCCAGATGTCGGAGTCTTTGCTACCCTATATTGGCTTTGCTGATGGTGCTATCCATAGTACTCGGAACCTTTCTTCCACTACATGGGCAATCTATGCCCCAACAAACGAACTTGTATCTTTATGAGGTGTGTGCCTCGGCCGTGCGACCAACAACATTACAGAGTATAGCGCTGTTATTGAATTATTGGTTGATGCTATCTCGCTCGGAATTCGTCATTTGTTTGTGAGACTTGAATCACAGCTTGTAGTACTACAGTTAAGTAATATCTACTCTATTCGAAGTCCTACTTTGTTATGGGTGTATTTGCGAATTCGCCTCTTGGAACCTTATTTTGATCACATTGAATATCAACATATTCCTAGATGTCTAAATACATTAACATATGCATTTGGCTAATTATGTATTGGACAGACATTTGAATCATTTATAAATCAAACACATCGAAATTCACACAATATAAAGCAAACCGGTAGAAGCTGTCTGTATATATAACGATCAAAAGAGTTTTTTACAAAAAGTTTGTCCAAAGACCAAAATGTCAAAATATGAAGCTCATAGCTTCTACAAAGTGACATCATGGATGAAGTTCACGGTAACACATGACTACCCTAGTAACCCTATGGAGCAGTTGACTCATAGATGCTGATACCCCTACGGTATGACGTTGATTGCGTCGTGGAACCTCTTCTAGAGTCATGTTTGGAATGTCTGTAGTCAGGCCCTCTAGATTCTGTTCTACCACTTGATAATCCTCAGCATACTGTGGTGCTGCCACTACCTCTCCTCGCCGCTGGATGGGAGAAGTGCCGGGAGGTCTGTAAGGTCCAACATTTGTGTTATCAACAAACAATTTTATATTAGTCTTTAGACGAACATATAAAACAAAAACATTTGAATATGATAAAAATTCAAAAACATTTAAAAAGAGAAAATGTGTCTACTTCTTACCAAGGTCCCCCCACTGAGCATCCTCTGGTAATACTAAATCCGGATCTCCTCGAAAATCCAGCCCAGCATAAGCGTAGTCATCAACCATCAACATCTGTGGTTGAAGCCAGTCAAAGAAAGTATCATCATATCTGATGATCGGTCCTGCTACGTGCCGGGCCATGAGCCGACACCATCTCAGCATCCGTGGATCCCTGGGAGCCGGTAAATTCCACTCCATTTGTAGCCTCAGTAATGGGAGTTGCTCAAGGAAGAAGGATACCAGCAAATATCCGTACCCGAATTGCTTCATGTCACCTCGCCTACATTTGGTCAATTTCTTTTTTATATTGCAAAGCACAACATCTGCCCAGTTGAACACTCGAGGCTCAGTACACTCAATAGCATACTGGAAGTAACTCTGTAACACGATGTGAGGAGAAGAAATCCCAGCCATCCGAGCTATAGTTAATAGGAGAGTACGGAGGGTCAAATCTCGTACCCCCAAATTGCTACTTTTCCTTTCTTTCTCTCAGCCTCGGGAACGCAGTGTACACGACAATACTCACTCATCTGTAGCCCACCACCTCTACTACTTGTCAGGCTCACATAGTACCCCCGCCATGACAAACCAGTCAAAAAATTAATGTCCTCAATGTCTAAGGACAGTGTGTGGACCCCCACACAAAATACCTGCTGATCAGGGTCCCACATACGCACCAGGTACTCTAATAGTCTGACTTGGGCCCTCATGCCCGGGATGCGAAAGTGCTTCAAGAGCCCATAGTCTCTCAAATAAGATATGGTAGGTGGATGATTTTTGGCCATTGAATTATCCTCTTCATGTTCCCTTTTGCGCCACTCAAGCACCATGTTGATGGCCAATTATTTGCATAAGGAACACAATAAGAGGATTAATAACTTTTTTCATGCTTTGGATCTTTTTCTTTGGGTAAAAATTTAAATTTTTTTTGGGCTTTGCGGTTCTCACAGGTGTCTTTTGTGCACAGTGTGAGAATCTCATAGGTGTCTTTAGGCTCACCTGCGAGAATGCATCATTCTTGCAGGCCTCGTATAGTCTGCCTGCGAGAATGGCAGCGCGCATGTAGGGCTTGGAAAATCAACTTAAAACTAAAAATTAAACCAATGAAATTACAAAATTAAACCATGAAAGTGTTAAGGATGAAGAACCTACCTAACTGTCACAGACGGCTCGCTGAATGGTCTCTCGTATCTCCCGCAATCTGATGCCGAACTTGGAGGGTAAAAGAGGGGTTTTTTGAGCTCAATAGTGGAAATGTAAAAATGGTGTGGTAAAAAGAGTATTTTCTCCTTTTATTTACTTTTACTATATAGTTTTGGTTTTTAATGATTATTTATCGATTAAATCCTAATCCCTAATGTCATGTTGAGTGTAATTCTTGTAGGCGTGATGACTTTGATTATTAAATACAGGGCTACGAACATGTTTTTCTTTGTTATTGCGTGTTTTTGATTGTTGTTTATGGTTTTTATATAAAAACCTTTAGCGTGGTCTTTGTCCGTTCTTGCGCTCGTAAATACATGAGAACGCGATCAAGCATACTTTTATCACTTTTTCAGGCTCAACAAGGTTATAAGAAAAAGGAACCCCCCTAGAGTCCTCTTTAAGCTCTTTTCAGACTCTCTAAACATGAAACGATCGTCGAGCGACCTTGCTATTTTCACGCTCGATAAATTATTTGAAGTAAGCGTCTGGTGAGCGATAATTTATCTCTTTTTCGTTCTCATTTAGACTATTTTACGAAAAATTAACTGAGAGAGTTCTCTTTTAAGTGTTTTTCCAATCTCTATAATATTGAAAAACCTTCGACTTTCCTATCTCTGGACTCGTTAAACAAACATTGACAGACCCGTGATGGGACCGAACCACTCCTTCTTAGGGTTCGTTAAACATACTCCGAGGGACTCGTCTGAAGGATGAGCTTACATCAACAAGCATATGTTATCCTCCTCAAGCTTGCGTAAAAATAAAGAGGTACTCGCCAGAAATGGTTGGGGAAAATTTGCGAAAGGGATATGTTTTCATCTTCGTATTGATTGGCAGTAAGTGCCTCTCTTGAACATGATACCCCCTATTCATCATTTGAAGCCGGTTTGGGAATCCATTTGTCTCTCATTCGATTTGCTACAAGGTCATTCCCTGTGTCGTCTTTGAGTCAATGCTTCCAAATCATTGGTCGTGTCATTCATATGTTCAAGAGAAGTCCATCTGAAACCTATATTAAGTCATCCATCTACAATTATCCATTCTCTCCCTTTCGGCCTTCCCTATGTCCAGTCCAATTCACATCATACTATGTTTCACCTTCAAAATCTGTTACTCATTTCATGTCATTGATGGGTGATACATCAAGGCCCTCCTGTGATGAGTTTTGTTCCGTCGACTTCAGATCATTATCCAGAATCAAGACTTACAAATTATTTGGTACCTTGCAGCTTGCATGCCTCAATGGCAGGTTTCCTCGCTTTCGACAGTGGGTTTACATCATTAACCCTTGATCGAAAGATTCCATCGGATGTTCGACTTCAACTCATTTATTCACACGCGATGGATTGTACTATAGTACCTTGGGAGTCATTGACATCAATGGTGATTTCCCTCGCATTTGTTAACGGTTTCATCAATGACCGGTAATCAAGTGGTGTCTACCATGTTCGACTTCAGCACATGTAATCACATGGTTAGATTCGTACTTTGGGCAACGAGACTGAAGA
>SNQJ01S0010839.1:135369-147818 GCA_010110895.2 Picea sitchensis | reverse complement strand
TGGTTTTAATTACCCTTTCTAGCACTTCTTGTTGAGCTAACTTCTTTTTAAGTTTCTTGATTTCCTTTGATTTACTCTGCTTCACTTTTTTGCTAGATGAGGCATCTGCAACTTCTAGTTCTTGTTCTTCTTTGGGTGTAGGTGATGGAAGATATTCATACCTTGCTGTGAATACATCTACATATACTGCATATTCATGTCCTGTTTCAATCTGATACTCTTCATGCTCTGTTTCAACCTGGTGCTCTTCATCCTCCAAGTCTGTGTAGGCAAGATTAAGAATTATCTTTTTAACTGGGGGTTCTTCAGCCTTCTCTGTCTCACTACTGAAGTTTAGTTTCTTCTTGGTTTTATTAGGATTAGAAGAAGGAGAGGGCTGATTAACTGGAACTAGAGAGATAGATCTCCTCCTCCTCTTTCTGCTTTTGGGAGGAGAATACTTATTAGAAGAAGGACTCTTCTTACCCTATGACTATACATCAGTCTGAAAATCATTCCAGAACAAGAAGTAATTCCATTCTTTGCTTCTTCTCTGCAACAGCTCATAAACCAAGATTTTAGTCAAACCATGGTGGGATAACCTACCTGCAACCTTATTGGGCTTAGCCTTGACCTGATGAGCCATCTTAGATAAGATTCTGTGAAGATAATAAGGAAGATTAAGTGGGTTTCTACCAGTGAAATGGTTCATTATTTTGAAATGGTAAATCATCACCCTGTTATATCTACCTTCACAATTTATATAAACAAGAATGGATTTTAAGAACTGTTTCCATTTCTCTTCAAGGAAAGACATAGGAATGTCTTTCTTCCATGCCAAACATGTGTGTTCTGGTTTCAAGTAGGACCTAAATTCAACATTCTTTGTGACAGTGGTTTTGAACCATTTTTCTCTAGTCTCGGGTAGCTTTGTCACCTCAGCTATGAGGGCTTCATCCACTTGGAATTCATCTTGATCAATGACTGCTTTCCTATCATTGAAAGTCAGGGAAAAATCTTCGGCCACCTGCTGGTGAGGGCTCTGTAATTTTTTACAAAAATTGTAGCAACCTGCGTCCCTAAAAAGTTGGCATACCTCCAGGTGCGATTCGAAGTAACTAATATAATCTAGCTCCTTCCTTAGAGTTGATCCTCCTTTCTTCATCTGTCACAATGTTCCTATACACCTGCAATTGGAAAATTGGGTTTTGGGGGAAAATTACACAGCGTAGACTTAGGAAGATTTGGCTCAGTTGTGACAGGGACGAGAAGTATGAGGCATGCATTAGAACATGGTTCTAATTACAAGGGATGTGAAAGCACGACTTAAAATTTGAAACAATCATGGTTGGTGACTATAATGATGGGAAGTATGTAACCATGTGATTTGATGAAACAACAATTTGAAAATATTCGATATATCATGCAGAGATCAGCTCCAAGTCTCTAAATGGTTTTCTTGCTGTCTTTTCGGCGGCTAATTGCAATCATAAAACCCCAATCCCGATGGTTTAGGTGTGTGAAAGGACGTGCTAACTCCTCCCACGCTCCTACGATTTCGGTGGCTAAAATAGCCCTGAATTTCTTTGTTTAAGTTGCTGAAAGCTTAGGGTTTCGGTAGCTAAGAAGCCATTTTGAAGAACCACCTAAGCCACCGAAACCTGAGATTTGACTTTTTGAAATGAAAATGAAACCAAATGTTTTTTTAAACTTTATTACATGCATAAAGCTCTAAAAAATGAGCTTTAAAAATTTAGAAATGTATTTATTGAATGACATCCTATCACTTAAAATAAAACAACTTGATTACTTTATCTGAGGAGATAATGCTGGCTCCTATTGGTGGTGAAAGCCTCCCTGTGAGGTTTCAAGAACCGCAGAACCAATGCCTTTCCTGTAAGACAAAAATTCAAACCTATCTACTAGTGTTTCCATTGGGCATGGAATTATTTTGCAAAAACAAACAAAAACTGAAAATGAAATTTACAATGGTAAGGCTTTGAAGCCTTAGATAAAATAGAGTTTCAGAAAACGCCCATTTACTGGGCCACCAAACATTTCTTCACCTTCTAGACTTTTCATAATGAAGGTGTTGTTATTTTGTACTTGAGTTATCGTGAAAGGACCAGTCCACAAAGAGTCAAAATTGTCATGCTTGCCTTTATCTTGTCTGAGGGCATCCCATTTCAGAACCCAGTCACCAACTTGAAAGTTTTCCACCTCTTCTTTTCTTTCAAAAGTATCCTTGATCCTCTTCTGATGAGCTTCTGATTTGTCCACCAAATGTTCTCTGACTTGCTGCAATTCTACCAAGTCAAGCATTCTTCTCACCATATCATTTGATTCAGTTTGTTCTTCCTAAAAGAATTTAGCCACTGGTAGAACTAGCTGAATGGGGAAAATGGCATCAGTGCCATAAACCAATTTGAAAGGAGAAGTCCCTATAGATTTCTTGATGTTCACTCTGTTAGCCCAAATGGAAAACTTTAGTTTAGAATCCCACCTCTTTTGATTCTTCTCCAACATCTTTCTGATGATTATGTCTAGACTCTTATTGGATGACTCGGTAAGGCCATTACCTTGAGGGTAGTAGGAGGTAGAGTGAACCAATTGAATGCCCATTGAATTACACATTTCAACCAATGCATCATCTTTAAAGGTTGCTTCATTATCTATTACTAGCCTTTTTGGACAGCCAAATCTGATCAAGATGTTTTCATAGAGAAACTTCATGATGACTTGATGAGAGGCATTTCTAGTGGGGATTGCCTCTATCCACTTGGTAAAATAGTCAGTGGCTACCAGGATCCACTTATGTTGACCACTAGATGAAGGATTAATCTCACCTATGAAATCTAAGCCCCACTGCTGAAAGGGACCATTCACTACAATAGGTCTCAGGGGCAGATATTTGAGTTGTTGCTTCCCTGTGAATCTTTGGCACTTATCACAATATTTCACAAAGGCACACACATCTAAAAAAAGAAAAGGCAAATATTACCCATCCCTTAGGATATTATGAGCTATGGTCTTCCAGTAATGATGGCCTCCACAAATACTTGAATGGAACTAATGCATGAATTTAACTGACTCATCTTTGTCCAAACATATCAATAGTAAACCAGAAGGATCTTTCCAATACAAAAGATTATCATCAATGCAGAATTTAATTGCTCTGAGCTTAAGAGCTTGAGCTTGAGTCATGCTAAGTTCAGGAGAAACCTCCAACTTCTGTAAATAATGAACAATACCTGAATACCACTCGCATGAAGACAAATTCTCATCCACCTTCTGGTTTTCATGCTTCTCTTCTGTTGCTATCTCTGTCTGCAAACTTGTTGAACTTACCCCAATGAAATTTATGCCTAAAAGATCACATCTCTCTTCTGTCATGAGCTTGGCAAGACCTTGGCCTTTTACCACCTTGGTGGGATTCACTTCTATGTCAAACTCAATCAGATTTGCGATCCATTTGGCTCTCTTTCCATCAATATCAGGCTGGGTCAAGACATCCTTCATAGAGGCTGAAGGAACATAGGAAAAAATATTTTCATGGAGGATATAAATTCTAAAAGCTTTTAATGATTTAATGAGATCATAAGCTTGTTTTTCTATAGGATCATACCTTATTTCAACATCCCTGAGTGATTTGCTGAAGAAATCCACTGGGTGATCTAAACTTTCATCATCTTTCTGTAACAAGACTGCTGCCACTATGTCATAGGAAGAACAAGAGAAAATATAGAAGTTCTTGGTGTAATATGGACTGATTAGAGTAGGAGATTCCATGATAGCCTGCTTGATATTCTAGAATTAACTTCTTGAACTGTCTGTCCATTTGACCTCAGATCTCTTTTTCAACATAGAGGTTATATGTTTCACTAACTCAGAAAAATTAGGAATAAACCTTGTGACAAAATTTATCTTACCGAGCAGGGATTGGATATCCTTCTTTGACCTTGGTATGGACAACTTCTGAATTTCTTGAACCCGAGCTGGATCAATTTTCACTCCCTCTGCTGAAACAATGTGGCCTAGCAGCTTACCCTTCTTGAGAGCAAATTGAGATGTTTTTGGGTTCAACGAAATCCCAAACTATCTTCATTTCAAAAATACTCTTTTTAGATGCTTCAGATGCTCTTCATGACCACTGGAATAAACTGTGATACCATCAAGATAGATGAAGACAAAATTGTCCTTTTATCCCATAAAGGCTAAGTCCATGGCCCTCTGAAAGGTGGCCTCGACATTCATTAGCCCGAATGGCATCTTGGCGTACATGAAGGTACCCCAAGGAGTAGTAAAGGAAGTTTTTTCTTGGTCATCAGGGTGTACAAAAACCTAGTTATAGCCTGAGAAGCCATCTAGGAAAGACATGACACTGGCTCCTAAAACTCTCTGCAACAAATGCTCCATCTTGGGTAGGGGATAGTTGTCTTTCTTGGAGATTTATTTAGGTTTCTAAAATCAATGCATAACCTAATCTCACCATTTTTATTCCTCACTATCACTAGGTTTGCAACCCATTTAGAGTATCTCATTGGAATGTTGGGTATGTGTTATATTCTTTGCATGTGTGTGTGTGTGTGTGGAGTGCGCTACAACAAGCTAGCGTGTGAGTCCGTTGTACCCTCTGGGTCCACCTAAAAACATTGTATATGTTTTTAGGTATTCCGTAGATAAAAAAACTCTAATCCCTTAATATGGGATTAGGGTTTTTGGTATCTGCGGAATACCTAAAACATTGTATAAATTATTATGGCCGAATGGTGAAGTCCGATATAATGAAAATAAGAAAGATTTCCCGGTTGAGGGTTTCGATTAGAATCTCTGTGTATTACGTGTATGAGCCATTGATTAATTTCTGTATTGCCAAGAATATATATGCATTGCTTTACTTAGCAGGTTTAAAACTTACGTAATTAATTGTCAGGAGCCGTTTTTTGAAAGCCCCGAGAGGGCATGCTGATGGCGAGGGTTTGGCTGGGTCTTGATAGATCAAGTTTATCTTGGTGCAATGATAAACACGGAGTTCGATGGAGCTTCTTGAGGAGATTTGAGAGTAACAGTATTAAAGAGATAAAGCGAACTCATCTAGAATCGAGATAGAGAAGTTCAATGGTAAAAACTTTGAGCTATGGAGCTCAAGATGGAGGACCTTCTTGTAGACAAGAACAATGGATGGCTGTGGATCACGGTACCACGACCCTCTTAGTCACACCATCACAAGCACCTGGGCAGTAATTTTTCCTACCGGTCCACAAGCCTACTAGTACACGGTTAAGTATGTGAAGGAAGATTGGGACAAGTTGAATGAGGAAGAGCAAGGTACCATTCGACTCTACCTGGCAAATTCAATGTTGTTGAATGTCGCAGGAGAATCCTGACCAAGGAACTGTATGGGATAAGTTAGGGAGTTTTGTATCAATCAAAGTCCGGTAAACAAGGATTGTTTCTTTGAAAGAGCTGTATCATCTTAGGATGGGAGATGGAGATTACGTGATTGAACATCTAAATGCCTTTAATACTACGATAAGTCAACTTGGATCTGTTAATATTACGATTCTAGAAGAAGATAAGTATATTACTTTGGTATGTTCTTTGCGAGACTCTTGGGATGATCACAGTTTGTAGCAATGGTATTTTCCCTCAACCTACTTGAAATATGAGGATGTAGTTGCATCGTTGTTATATGAAGAGATGATAAATGAAAAGCATGGATGGTCCGCATTACGGTTACTTTATTTATTTATAAGTCCCAGAGAGGAACCTGCTTTGTTTGCTATTTTTAGCGGATTTTGCTATTTAGCTGATTTGTAAATTAATCAGTTAAGGGATTAGAGGTTTGAAGTATCTGAGAACCACCTAAAACATTGTGAAAAATCTTGTATATGGCGAATGGTGAAGTCGATATAATGAAAAGAAAGGTTTTTGGTTGAGGTTTCGGTAAAGATCACGAGAGTATTACATTGCTTATGAGCCATTGATTAATTTCGTATTACTTAAGAATATATATGCATTGCTTTACTTAGGAGAGTTTAAAACTTACACTAGGTTTGAAACCCATTTAGAGTATCTCATTGGAATTTTTTAGGTTTCTAAAATCAACGCATAACCTAATCTCACCATTTTTATTCCTCACTATCACTAGGTTTGCAACCCATTTAGAGTATCTCATTGGAATTTTAATTTTGGCATCGATGAGCTTTTTGATTTCTTTTTGGATTACAGGTAATAAGAGAGGAATGATAGGTCTCAACTTCTATCTGAATGGGATGGTGTCTTTCTCCAGGGGAATCTTATGTTGAATGACATCAGTATTATAGGTTTTCAGATCACTGTATTTCCAGGCGAATACATCAACAAATTCCTTCATAAGGCTGCAATATTCTGACCTCTGATCAACAGTTAACTCAGTGGACAGATTTATGAATTTAGGATGACCCTGGCTTCCTATATTGTGCTCATGGACATCAGAATCCTTCTCGTTCTTATCAGGTTTGTAGGGCACATCATTTTGGTCAAAAATCTTCTAAAGAGGCACCAAACCCCGAGGTATATAATTTCTGGGCAGCTGAACAATATCGTGTTGACCCATTTTTCTCTTCAACTTAGGATTTTTGGATTCCTCTACATTTTGATTTTCCTGGTCAATATGCATATCAAAAAATTCATCTACGACCTGGAGAAATCTACTAAGATCATCATCATCTTCAAAGACTTTCCAATACTTGACATTCTCAGGTAGGGATGGTCTGTATTTGACTTGGATTTCATAGTTCAGTCTAGGAGGCATAGGAGAAATGAACATATTGGCCGAGACAGCAAGGGAATTAGCTAGGTGATTCATAGATCTGGGTATATAAGAAATATCAAAAATGGAAAAAGAGTCCCTGAGTTTCCATACCTCATCTCTGTAAGCTCTTAACCTAACATGTTTTGCTTGGAAAGTACTGTTCACTTGCTGTATGATGAGATTTTCATCTCCAAACACATTTAGACCTTTGATTCCCATCTCCTTGGCAACATTTGATCCCAACATAAAAGCCTCATACTCTGCTATATTGTTAGTAGTCTTGAAATCAAGTTTAAAAGACAAATGAATAGTCTCCTTTGAAGGAGAAATCAAAACTACACTTGCACCTGCTGAGTCTTTGGTATTGGCACCATCGAAGAACATGCTCCAGACAGGAGTACTCTCTCCATCAAACTGTTGATAAGTAGGATTTGTGAGCTGCAAAGGAGCTGGTTGAGAATCATCTATTTGTAGAATGCATGCCCCAAATTCCATTTCCAATGCATAGATGGGATGGTTTACAGAATTCTTGTCATCACTAATGATGTAGGCAATATGATTTTCTCTGTAAAGTCTCTTTATCTCTCCTCCAAACACCGATACCGTGGCACAAGAAATATCCATCTACAAGGTACCACCTAGCCTTTTCTCCATGAACATGACAAGAGGAGGCCAAACTTGGGTGGGATATCACCCACTACAACATCCATTACCATGCTTCTCATTGGCAGTTGGGCAAGGTTTATGACAAGGTCTTTTATGAGGCTGAGGAATCTGACTTTCCTAGAGTCAAAAGAGAAGAGATCACGGTAAGGTTTTATGATGTCAAGCCCAAGCTCATACATCACTTCTTTAGGCATAAGATTGTGTGACACTCCCGAGTCAAGCAGGCAGTTGTGGAGGATCTTTTCATGGATAGTCAGGGATATGTAGAAGGGTGGACAAGAATCATCTCGGTTCTCAACCATATTTCCTATAGTAACTATGGGTTTATCATCTTGAAGGTTTACGTAATCAGTAGCTATGGGAGTATTTGGTTGAAGGGACTTTAGGATGGAAGACTTGAATATATCATTCTTCATAAGTTCGGTCAATGGCATAGGTATTTTTACCTTCTGAATTTCTGATTCGAAATTAAATGAATAAGATATTTTGTCAGAAGGTCTTACCTCATTAGAGGGAGCTCTAAGGGACACCTGATCTTTAGCTTGGGGCTTCAATGACTTATGTTGCTGTCTTGCAAGAGTGGACATCTGTTTTGCAGGAGCAACAGTCTTCTTAGCAGCAACATCTTTATTCTTTCCTGGGGCAGCAGGTAATGGCTTTGAAGCAACAATCTTGGATCTTAAATTATAACCTTGCTGATCATCTGCTTGATAGAAATATTCTTCAATGCTTGCCTCATTAATCTACTCATTCATGAGGGCCTCCTCATAATCTGTTTTTGTCAAGAAGGAGGAATCAACATCATCCCCAAAGAAATTGATGTCATCTTTTTCTTCATCTTCACCATGAGATAGCTCCTGCTCTTGTTCCAGCACAACAGTTTGGAAAGGGGCCCTGATCCTTTGGCCTTTAGCTGCATTCTTATCTCTCTGAAGGATCTAGACTTGCTGGTTGTTCCTTATGTAAGGGAATGCACTAGGATTCCTGGGAGCATAGACATTAGGCTCTCTACCTCTTGTTGGTTGCTGACCCTGAATTTCCAGTTTTGACATCTCCGAGGTCAAGCTATCCAACATCTTGGCCATTTTTTCCATTTTTTCATTTGAAGAAGAAGGAGGATCAATAGATGAATTCTTTCTCTCAAACTTACCTTTAGGTTTCTGGGATTCCACGATGTTAGATTCAACCTCAAGAGAAACATCTTGCATTAAGGCAAGTGTGGCTAACCTTCTTTCTCTAAGGATCAAGTAGAATTTTGGATCAAACGCAGAAGAGTAAGTAATATTCGTTGACATGTCAATTGGCTTGATCTCTGCAGGGATCTTGCCAAACATTTTATTGAATCTTTTGGTGAAGTTTGAAACATATTCACCATTTTCTCTTTTTAGATTTCCAAATTCAGTCATATAATACAAAAGGTATCTTCTTTCTCCCCAATGTTTCCAAAACACTTCATCTAATTTCTCAATACCTATCACTGAATTAGCTGGCATTTCCTTGAACCACTTCCTAGCTTGAACATCCAAGATCTGCATAAATACTTTGGTCCAAAAATCTTCCTCAGAAATTTTAATGTTCTTAGCATAGGCATAGAAAGCCTCTATGTTTTCTTCAACAGTATAATCTCCAGATCTAGTAAACTTGGGCATGTACTTTTGATAATCTCTTGTTGGCATGGATGACAAAGGATTGGGAAAAACAAGAGGAGCATACCTATTTGCTAAGATCTATTCCATTTTTGTCAAAGGAGCAACCATGGAAATCTTAGGGGTTGATGCAGAGGAAGATGTTTCTGTAGATGATGACTGAGATGGGACATGTGGGACTATGGACATTGATGGTGGTTTTATTTTACTGAGGAATGAAGTGGAAGCACTGGTAGAATGACTACCCTGGAATGTGGTTTCTTCAAAATCTGAACAAGGTGGGAAATAAGAAGCTCTGTAAAACTGGCCAAGTAGCAAGGCCAAGTTTTCTTCACCCTTAGAGAAAAGGTATTGTAAGATATCTTCAAGAATGGGAAAACTGGAATGGGTATAGAAAAAACTTTTTGCAGGCTCAGTTTGTGAAGAATTCAAGGAAGAGGAAGAGTCCTCTTCTTGGATAGATTATACAACTTATTTTCCTAAGTCAGATATAGTAATATGCTCAGAAATAGGATCTATAACATTAGAAGAAATTGAAGGCTCATCACCCTTCAAGAATTCTGACTCAATTACAATTTTCTGAGAACTAGAAGTTTCAGCAGAAGTGGATTCGACAAAAGGTTCTCTAGATACAAATGAAGAAGTGCTTCTTGAAATACCTGGTCTAGATGCCCTTGTAGATCTGGAAGTTTTCCTTTGCAGTGCTTTTCCACTTCTGATGATCTTCTCATGGCTTGAAACCGGTGTTGCCAGTGGCCTTTCTTGATTTGATCTGATATGAGCCCTTCTCGGAGCCACTTCGTTCCAATGGAGTCGCCAGATAGATGATTACAACCAAAATAGTTTCCACACTTTGTCTATCATTAAATTTGGATCTATGTCGTTTCCCAAGGAAGCTGAGCTTTGATCTTCATTCGCCGGCAATGATGCTAATTTGTTATCACTCCAGGAAACTCTCCTAGGTTGTATCTCAGACATGCCTAGTAACTTAGCTTTTTTTGTAATTATTTACTCAACAATGGGTGTGTGGTTGGATCAAGATGAATATCTAAATCACTGGATTGTATATTCAAGACAGTCTAGTTATATTCAAACAGTACAAGGCCTTCAAGAGCTATTATCAGATAGGTTTGTAAATCAGATGGATAAGAAACCAATCAATTAACCAGAACATACATAAACCATATATATGATGGGTAAAAAAACTAGCAGTGGATGCTTATGATTCTTGTTTAATAATCAAAGGTAAGATGACAATTACCATAGGGCATTTAAACAGAGACAAAGAAACAATTTCAACTCATAGGCATAGAATAGAAATGGAAAGAAAGTCTGACAAAAAACAATGAAAGAAGCTTGCAGGCTGAATATATTAAAGAAAGTGTCTGTATCACAATAACAGTAGAGTCTAGAACTCAAATTCGAACCCTTCATTCCTATAGTATTTTTGATTTTATAGCCTTTACAACAGTTTCCAGATCCTAGGATATTGGATCGAATTGCCAAAAATCGAAATTCAATAAATGGCCCAAGAAAATAGGCAAAGATCCTATAAAAAAGGTCAATTCTTATTCTTGGGTGATCTTCATGTCCTTCAGATTATTCGATAGGTGTAGTAAGCCTTCCGAGGCTGATGGATTTTCATGAGATATGAGAGAAGTCGAAAATGACACCTGCTGACAATAAAATAATTCTTTCCCTGAAAATAACTAACCAATTTGACCTTTCTGCCTTGTAGAGCATCTCCAAAATCAAAATAAACTCTTGATAAGGATGTCTTTAATTATTATCTATTGATTGGAACTATTCCTGAGGCTTTTGGACAAGGAAAACCTGGATTTGTGCAAAAATAATAACTTTCTGCCCTGTCAGTGCTTTTGGTAGTTATAATAGACAAAATCTGAACCAATTAGCTACGGAAAGCTCTACTTTCGGTGGTTAATGAACAATCAAAATGTTCGCCTAAGCCACCGAAAGTTTTGCCTTAGTGAAAATGATAAAAATTTCAAAATAACTTTTGTCTTAGCTCCAAAACACCTTAGGGCTGATCTTATGAGGCTTCTGCACCTTGCTCAACTTTCTGGAATGACTGTAGGATTGTTGGCTGCCTGTGGTTCATTGTACTGAACTGCTACCTATGCTAGGGTTTCAAGAGTAGCATGTGTTTGAGACTCATGTTTTGAAGACATATCTTGCGACCTTAAATACCTGACCTTTTTCTTCAAGTCGCTAGCTACTCTCAATAAGCTATTGTAATCTCTTACAATCTTCTCCTTCTTTTTCTTTTCCTTTATGCTTTCATGTGCTAATATTTCTAAGGCTGAGTTGCTTTCTACAAAATTATTAGACAAGGTTTCATATCTGGTTTTAATTACCCTTTCTAGCACTTCTTGTTGAGCTAACTTATTTTTAAGTTTCCTGATTTCCTTTGATTTACTCTGCTTCACTTTTTTGCTAGATGAGGCATCTGCAACTTGTAGTTCTTGTTCTTATTTGGGTGTAGGTGATGGAAGATATTCATACCTTGCTATGAATACATCTTCATATACTGCATCTTCATGTCCTATTTCAATTTGATGCTCTTCATGCTCTATTTCAACATGGTGCTCTTCATCCTCCGAGTTTGTGTAGGGAATGTTATCCCCACTTTTTAGGGATAAATAGGAGATCATCTCTCAAGGCCCACAGGTCCTATACATGGAGTACTGAGAGTAGGATTGACTTGATCATGGCCCTGGAGGGCCCACCTTTTATTCTTCCATTGTCGTTGTCTTGTCAGCAACAACAACATCCATCACCATTGACTTGATCCTGTATCAGAAGAGGTTCTTGCTCCATGGGGAAATTGGTCTAGGTATCATGGTATGTGTCACTTTTGATCATTAGAAAATGTAAATATATGCATCTAATTCCTTTTATCTCTAACAACTGCTTGGATCTTACATTAGCCCACTTGACCATGCTTGGGGAAATTGATAGGGTGCCCTAGAAAGCCTGTGCCCATAGGTCTTGGTTTTCCACTAGGGGAACTTCTGAAAATTCATTGTCCGCTCCCATCATAGCACCACCTTTTCATCTTATCTCACGCTCATTTATCCCATTCCCCTTGTCCAGGCATTGGGTTGACCTATTTGTAGGATTGCACCTTATCTCATGGGAAGAAGGGGCTAAAGGCCCAGAAGGTAAAAGCAGTTGGTAAAAGACAAAAGCCTAGAAATAAGAACTCAATATGCTTCACCCAGGGATCCCCGAGAAGGAAGTAAAAAGCCTCTCAACAAGAAACAAGAGGGACTCAGAAAATAACAAAAAAATACCTTGTCAGAGGATAGGGGGTCTCATCATGAGCCAACCTATTAGGTCCA
>SNQJ01S0010839.1:99518-116517 GCA_010110895.2 Picea sitchensis | reverse complement strand
CAAACAATCACTTATCAAATGACAACTCTCTATTGTGTCTTTTTCAAATACTTCAACAATCTCAATAATTTGATTTTCAATGTTTTCTAAAATGAAAAGAATTTTTTGAAAGAAAAACTTTTTGTTCACTTTTCAAAAAGGACCCACACTATGACAGCGAGAGTACAAAAAATTCAAAAACCAAATGCCCAAGCAATGATAAACACCCAATCCACTCTTTCAACGAAAACAAAAATAAAGAGCAAACCAATTTAGTCTTTTCAAATGCAAAAGAAAATGATGTTTCAAACCAATAAGCAAATGAGAAAAACCAAACACTCAAATTTCAACCAATCACTGGTTCTTAACTAATCAAACACACTCAGATTCTGAAGTCAGAGAGAATGGTTTTGCCAAGAAAAGTCAAGAAACGAAAGTCAAGCCAAAAATGACAAGAAAAGCCTTGAAATCGTAAAATTGTTCATGCACGCAAACGAAGACAAGAAATACATCAATCAATGGTCCAAGAAACTCATAAGAGGCAATCAAACTGATCTGGGCAGTTGAAAATACCAAAACTCAAATCCAAACTTTTAAAAAATTGTGTTCGCAGGCAGACAATATTACACAGTGCGAGAATCACTAATTCTCGTAGGTGACCCTTGAGTAGGGTGCGAGAACCTCCCACTGAAACCTAAAGGAAGAGTGAGAACTCTACCTATTCTCGCAGGCTGCAATGAAGTACAGTGCGAGAATCTCTGAACATAGTCAAAATTTTGGAAAATGAAGCAAAATTGAAAAAGGCCTCTGGACCCAGAGGGTCTATCAGGATATCCTGAAGACTCAAAGATTGATAGGACTGGAGAAACGTGAAACCAGAGAAAATGGCCACAGAAAAATACCAAAAGCCACAAAGAAATTGGGATTGATCCCAAGTGGAGTCACCAATTTTGTTATTGGATAAATCCGTAAGTGCAGACACTAACCGATCTCCCTAGATCCATCTGGATCTAGAACAAAGCAAGATAGAACATGACTCTTTCCCTAGATTCTAACCATTGAATTAAATGGGAGGAAAAAAGAAGGAACATACCTTATTATCACTTCCTATGGTCTTTGTTGCTCCCGCTTCGCTCCAGTGCTCTCATGCAGCCAAGACCAAGACAACACAAACCAACCAAACTGAAGAAAGCACAATCTATTCAACAGTCAATCTATGTATATGATCAAGGAATTATACAATAAAGTGGAATTACCTTTATGGGAAAGGGACATGCTACTATATCATATTGATGGAAAGTAAATATTACAAACCTGAGCCTTGATGTCGCAAACTTCCTTTCGATGACCCTTGGCTCCGACCCACACACTTTCTCACTTGCATGAAGAAGATCAATCCCTTTGGATAAAATTGCTAGAGTCTCCAAGCTGCTGTAGCTTCAGTCCTTCACACAATTCTTTCACTAATTCTCCAATGTATCTTGCTTAACCTTTTCCATGAGAATTCACTCAATATATAGGAGAGAATGAATTAGTTACTTGGATAAGAATGATCCCAAAATATCCAGGAATCCAGTACTAGGATAACCATTCGAATCCCATCTCATCCTTCTAGAAGATTCCCTTCTAGAAGCATCAAGAATTCATGTTTTTCCTTGCTTTAGAAAGAGTTCGCACCCTAGCAGTTCAACACAGTGCAAACTTCTCGCACCCTGGCTTAAGGCAGCCTGCGAGAATCATGCATTCTCGCAGGCAAATATACTAGTAGCCTGTGAACAGTCTTCAAAAATGAGTTTTCTGGAAGAGATGAAAATAATTTTTTCTCAGGAGAAAGTTCTTATGAAGAGCCTGAGTACACCATCATTAATACATCATCATGATGACCAAAATCATGGGTAACACTCCCAATCCCAAGATTTCATTTACTGTTTCATCAACTCGTAAAACGTAAGTTGCAATATTCTCATCTTCCTTCATCTTTAGTTGTTCGAACTAACCTTTGTAAGTTTGAAACTTTGCTTCTTTGAATTTTGAATCTCCTTCATAAATATTTCGAAGTTTTTCCCAAATCTCTTTAGCAGATTTACAATGTGCAACTTTGGTGAAAACTGATTCTCCAATACCATTCATAAGTGCATTTGTGGCTTTGGAATTATTTTGACTGAGTTTCACTGCTTTGTCATTTGTCGACGAAACTACTGGTGCTGTGTATCCATCTATAATTGATTGTCAAATTTCAAATCCTTGTGCATGTATATATGTATTCATCCTTATGCTCCAAAATGCATACTTTTGTCCATCAAACTACGATATTCCATTTTTATACATGTTGTTTCTCTCCATGATCTACCTTTCAGTGGTTAAACTGATTTCTGAAGGAACCTACTCCGATGCCAATTGTTGGATTACTGAGAGGGGGGGTGAATCAGTAATAGAGAAATCTAATTCTTTTTAACCATATAATGCAAGTGTTATATAAATGTAGCATTATCATCCAATATTTGTAGAGTAAATAAACAATGAACAAATGAACAATCATACACATACACAGTACACCAGTGTTTTTACGTGGAAATCCAAAGTGGGAGAAAACCACAAAATGATTTTTCTTATATGTCTTGAAGAATTACATTCATTGGAAGCACCAAATTCCTTTTTTTTCCAGCTGCAACTGGAAGGAGGCTCCAACCTCCTAGTTTTTCAGGCTACAACCCGAGGGAAGCTCCAACTCCCCAATACTCTGGCTATAACAAGAAGGAGGCTACAACCCCCTATGTTCTCCGGATACAACCGGAAGGTGGCTACAACCACCTGTCCTTTTCCCATCCAACTTCCTTGACGTATAAGTAGAATGATGGAACCATTGTCACACTATCACTGTGAGATATACTTTTGTAAGCCTGTACCAATCAACTTGCACCAAACAACCTGTACCAATAACCTGAACCATGCATCAACCATGCATCAACCTGTATCTCAACCTGTACCATAAAAAAGTGCATAAACCATGAACCAACCTATACCTCAACCTACAAACCTTCCTTAACTTTAACAACAAGAGACTATCATTTTCATCAAACTTTACTTTAGTCTCACATGACTAGTTTTGGATTAGTCAACAACCCTAACTTGAAATAATAATAACTATGTACTTGTAGTGAATAAATATATGAAAATAGTACACAATGTTCTTCAGTGTGTTTTATGCAATTCCTCTAGGTGTCACTACTTGGAACCTCTCAGAAATTGAGTTATAGCAAAAATGACATACCATGTTGAATGCTGGCTTATTCTAGAGAGAGAACTTGTAGAGCCTACCCCGCACATAATTTTTTTTGTATGGATCTGAAAATTTTACACATAATACTATAGCCTATACTCTAAACAACACATTTGGTCTTACTAAATTTGTATATGGTATGAATAAGTTGTGACATTTTTACCCGAAACACCCATTTTAGACTCGTTTCAGGACTATCCACAAACCCTATTTTTCACGGAGTGTAAATCCAAAAGTACAATGACCCACAAGATAAACGTTGTACCATAGCTACTTGGATATGTTTCCTCAATGGCCTCCCAATTTCACGGTCTGGATCATTCTAGAAAAAAAGTTATTGCGAAAATAGTGAGATGACCTGTAAATAACATACCTTAGAAAGCATCATCAAAAGAATTTATCCTCCCTTGAATTTCAACTTTCTTTACTTCACCTTCCTTATGAAATTAGGCTTAGATATCCTTTGGTTACCTTAGTCACCTCTAGATATTCAATATGTTCAAGTGTGATTAAAATGAGAGAGCCTTTCCTCTTATTTATACTCTCCAAGTAGCTTCCTTAGAAGCATCTTCTAGACCACTTTGTCCATGTATCCAATAGCCACTTGACCACTTAACCGATTTTCCTCATTTTAGGGTTAAACTTCTTATAAACACTCTCCATAATTAGAAATTTCTCTATTTACTTTATTATTTAAATAATCCTCCTTGGCTTTGCCACTTCACTTTATTATTTAAATAATCCTCTTTGATTTTGTCACGTTACTTTATTATTTAAATAATCCTCTTTGAATTTGTCACTTCACTTTATTATTTAAATAATACTCTTTGACTTTGTCACTTCACTTTATTATTTAAATAATTTCTTCTTTGCAAGAACGTTGACTTCTTTGACCTTTTGGGGTTTCAAGCCAATCATATGAGGGTCCTTCAACTTCGTAAGTCCATAACTCTCAAACTGTGAGGAGTTATGTGACGTTCCACACATCACCAAAAATGACATGACATGTACTATCCATATAGAATAGTCTTACCTGAAAATATATCAAAACTCATACAATTATACATCAAACAAACTTGGGTCCATTACCCAAACCTTTGTGCTACCGGAATTCACTACCATACTTTCTTCAAGGGTTGACATCAATGGAAACCAACCCAATTAATCAACAAGTGTTTAGTATATTGGCTAAGCAAGAAACAATCATCAATATCTTTATCTATAGCCAAATAAGAGTATATTGCAACAAAAGTATGTTGTAAACATGTTCTATGGATGAAACAAACTCTAACAGATATACATGTTGAGTATGATGAGCCCATTCCAATCTATTGTGATAATACAAGTGCCATCGGTATCTCAAAGAACCGGGTGATTGATCCAGATTATTTTCGGCATGAAATGAGAGCAGAGATATAATAAATCAATGTATAGAGATATCTCAGATATACAATAATATAACATAAATGTATGAGAGATGCAACCATAAACACAGAGATACAGTAATACACAATTTTCTATTAATGAGTGAAAATGTACGAAGACTGTAAAAATACAGAGTAAAAGACTCGCTAGAATGGTGGCAGCTTATCTATGAGAAGAGATGTGTCCTCTACTCACAGTCACAAGAAGATGATTTTAAAATGAGGCTCCAAAGGCCTTTTAATCATAAATAAAATCCAAAACCCTAACCCCGGAAGATGAAAAGCCAACAATTTTGTGGACCCCGTTTTGGGTAGTTTGGTGTATCAACTTCCCGGGGGCGTAACTTTGACATACAATCTTCGTTTGTGGTGAACGATAGCCCATTGGAAAGGTATCACCGAGGAGATTCATTTAGGGGGATCAAAAAGAGCCTTCGACTATTAGTGAGAATATCTATCCCAAAAAACCTTCATTTAGGCCCTCAAAATGGCTTCGGAAGTTAAAAACTGCTAAAAATAGTAAATTACCAGAATTGCCAGAATTTTTTTTTGAGCCAGTTGGAAAAGGTGGGTGGCCACCGATATCCACTTGGATAAATCCTCCCTCCTTAGGAATAAATGGTATCCATTGCGTTGAGTGCCCATGGGAGAGGGAAAAGCGTTTGCTGAATCTGCATCTTGATGAGCTGCTTGCCTTGTTGGAGAAGTTGCGTTGCTTATCTTGTTGAAGGTTGTCACGAACATGTGGCTGGAAGGGTTGGACCTTTTTAACTAGTCTGGCTACATGAAATGCCTATGTGCAGAAGGAAGCTTTACACTTTGTTGCAATCTTGTCGACCTGCTTCTGTTGGATAGAAGGTGCTTTGGCTGAGGATATAGTAGTTGCAATATCCTTCTGTTCATGTTTTGAACAAATTGTGAAGAAGCTGAATTTTGTAGTATGAGATACTACCTTGTGGAACTGTTTAGGTGGAACAATAGTCATAACTACCTCTGGTATTTTGTAGCTATGACCCCCCAGAGAAACAATGAGACTGCAAGGTCGAGAATCATAAACAACATGGCACTTCCACATATATGGTTGGGCCAAGAGAACATCACAGACATCCAGTGGGGAAACATCACATAATACCTCATCCTTGAAGGGATAGATTCCGTATGAAAATTGATAGTATTGGATGACAAAAAGATCTCTTACCTTGTGAAGCCACTCGATGTAGTATGGTTGCGGGTGTGGTGTTCTCGATAATCCCAACTATTTGATGACCTCTACTGACATGAGGTTGTTCTAGCTTCCGCTTTCAACAATAAAATGTAGTGGGGTACCCTTCACCCACATATGTGAATGAAAAAGGCACTCCTCCTCTTCAGGATCTATTGGTTCTTTTGGTTGAATTGCTGCAGTCGCTAAAATAGCAGTGGAGTCTGCGTTGATTATCTATCTTTTACCAGTATTTTTAGAATAAGATTCTGAAACAGGGTTGGACTCCTTGTATTTGATCTCAACCACCAATCACTATTTTGAGCAACATTCCTCAGTGTTGTTCTAGGGGATTTTGTGGAAATCACACCATTTTCTGGTGTCCTTCTTTGTCTTCCCGTGACCCTTCTTTTCCTGTGGCTTGGACTAGTTTTTGGGAGATTGTTTGTTAGGCCCATCTTTATCATACTTTGGTTGTTATAGATTCCCAGACCCAAAATCCTATTTTTTCTGGTGCTTAAATTTTTGCTCGATTTTAACATCATATCGATAAGAAACACTGAGTGATGAGATGTCCACAAAATCCATTTTAGTTTGGATGTATCTGTGTAGAGAATCACAATATTTCAGAACCAAATGTCGTTCAGAGTCTTTGATACCCAACTTGGTGCGCAAGGTATGGAAGGTATTGGTGAACTCCATAATTTCTTGGCCCCTCTCTTACCGCAGTGTGGTCCATCTCATGTACTGGTCCGCATAGTTTTCAACATGGTAAGATTGTTCCTTTACCGCATCCACAAAAAAATCCCAAGTGGGATTGACCCGATATATTCCAGACTCCTTTGTGGAACTTTTCTCCCAGTAATTTTCCCACCAATGTTTGACATGGGGGAAATATTTAAGGAGTGCGAAGGTGATATTTTCCCCGTCAGAAAAAATATGAACAAATAAATAACCTTCTAACAGATTTAACCATTTGTCTAGGGCATCCGCATCTATATGACCTTCAAATATAGGAATATCAAAATTAACATGTACCTTGAATGGAGAAGTGATTCCAAAGTGTTTGTTTGATGAATATGCACTTATTTCTATCGGTAGGCATTGAAGTATGTGGGAAAAATTCTCCATCATTTTGTGCCTCTGTCACATGAGAGCTTGCTCAAACAACAGATTGATATAATCACCTGCTTCATCGTTTTATTTTCTTCCACCATGGAGGGTTTCTTGGGCATGTGAGAGTGATTGTATTCAAGAGAGACAAGCTTGAGACCCAACTTGCTATACTCGGACCTCATCGGGGACATGCACTACAAAAATCGATCAAGAGCAACATGCTTTGATACCACTGATCCAGATTATTTTCGAAACGAAATGAGAGTGGAGATATAATAAATAAATGTACAGAGATATCTCAGATATCCAATAATATAATAGAAATGTATCAGAGATGCAACCATAAACCCATAGATACAGTAATATGCAATTTTTTATTAATGAGCGAAAATGTACAAAGACTATAAAAATATAGAGTGAAAGACTTGCTAGAATGGTGGACGCTTATCTCTAAGAAGAGATGTGTCCGCTATTCGAATTCACAAGAAGATGATTTTACAATGAGGTTCCAAAGGAATTTTTATCATAAATAAAATCCAAAACCCTAACCCCTGAAGATGAAAAACCAACAATTTTTTGGACCCTGTTTTGGGTAGTTTGGTGTATCAACTTCTCAGGGGCGTAACTTTGGCATACGATATCTATTTGGGGTGAACGATAGATCGTTGGAAAGGTATCGTTGAGGAGATTCATTTAGGGGGATCAATTAGAGCATTTTTCTATCATTGATAATCTCTATCCCAAAAAACCTTCATTTAGGCCCTCAAAATGGCTTTGGAAGTTAAAAACTGTTAAAAATAGTAAATTACCAAAATTGCTAGAAAACTATTTTGAGCCAATTGGAAAAGGTGGGTGGCCACCAATATCCACTTGGATCAATCCTACCTCCTTAGGAAGAAATGGTGTCCATTGCATTGATTTCCCGGGGAGAGAGAAAATCGGTTGTTGAATCTGCATCTTGATGAGCTGCTTGCCTTGTTGGAGAAGTTGTGATGCTTAGCTTGTTGAAGGTTGTCACGAACATGTGGCTAGAAGGGTTGGACCTTTTTAACCAATTTGGATACATGAGATTACTGTGTGTATAAGGAATCTTTACACTTTGCTGCAATCTTGTCGACCTGCTTCTATTGGATAGAAGGTGCTTGGGGCGAGGATGTAGTGGTTGTAGTATCCTTCTGTTCACCTTTTGAACAATTTGTGAAAAAGTTGAATTTTGTAGTATGAGATACTACTTTGTAGCACTTTTTAGGTGGAAAATTAGTCATAACTACCCCTGGTATTCTGTAGAGATGACCCCCAAGAGAAACAATGACACTGCGTGGTCGAGACTCATAAAAATCATGGTGCTTCCACATATATGGTTGTCCCAAGAGAACATCATAGACATCCAGTGGGGAACATCACATAATACCTCATCCTTGAAGGGTTGGATTCCGTATGATAATCGACAATGTTGGTTGACATGAATATCTCGTCCCTAGCGAAGCCACCTGATGTTGTATGGTTGCGGGTGTAGTGTTGTCGAAAATATGAATTGTTTGATGACCTCTGCTAAGATGAGGTTCTTCTGGCTTTTGCTATCAACAATAAAATGCAGGGGGGTCCCCTTCATCCACATCTGTGAATGAAAAAGGAGCTCCCTCTCTTCAATATCTGTTGGTTCTTCTGGTTGAATTGTTGCGGTCGCAAAAATAGTAGTGGAGTTTGCGTCGATGAACTGTCTTTAACCAGTATTTTTCAGAATCTTATTCTGAATCAAGGTTTGGATCCTTGTATTTGATATCGGCCACCAATTACTGTTTTGAGCGACATTCCTCGGTGCTGTGCCAGGGGATTTTGTGGAAATCACACCATTTTCTGGTGTCCTTCTTTTTCTTTTTGTGACCCTTCTTTTCCTATGGTTTGGAATGGTTTTCAGGAGATTGTTTGTTAGGGCCATATTTATCATACTTTGGTTGTTGCAGATTTGTAGATCCAAACTCCCATTTTTTTCGGTGCTTAAATTTCTACTCGATTTTAACAACATATCGATAAGCAATATCAAGTGATGAGATGTCCAAAAAATCCATTTCAATTTGGATGTATCTGTGTAGAGCCCCATGGTATTTCAGAACCAAATGTCGTTCGGAGTCTTTCATACCCAACTTGGTGCACAAGGTATGGAAGGTATTGGTGAACTCTGGAACTACTTGGCTCCTTTCTTTCCGAAGTGTGTTTGATCTCATGTACTGGTCCTCATAGTTTCCAATAGGGTAATAATGTTCCTTTACCACATCCAAAAAAAAATCCCAAGTGGGCTCGACCCCATATATTCCAAACTCCTCCGTGGAACTTTGCTTCTAGTAAGTTTCCCACCAATGTTTGACATGGGAGAGAGATTTAAGGAGAGACTTTTACAGGTTAATTTTGATATTCCTGTATTTCTCTGTTAATGGCCCTGAAAGTTAAAAAGTGCTAAAAATAGCAAATTACCAAAATTTCCAGAAAACTTCTTTGAGCCAGTTGGAAAAGGTGGGTGGCCATCGATATCTACCTGGATCAATGATGCACTGCAAGACAAAGAAAATTCCAATCAAGTATCACTTTCTACGAGAACAGTTTGAAGAGAAGAACATCAGAGTTGAATATGTGGGAACAAAAGAACAAGTGGAAGACATCTTTACAAAACCGATTCCATGGGAAGCCTTTGAGTATCTTCACTTGAGAGTCAGAGTAATTTCTACTCCAAAATAAATTCTTTTGAATGCTTATCTTATTTGTCTTAGATTTACACGAGGATGCACCATAAAGAGGATAATTCAGGTTGGGGGATCAGTTTCAGGAAGAGTTTAGTAAGGGGGAGTATACTCAAGGATAGTTCAGTTAGGGGGAGAATCCCCATATAGAAAGATACCTTTTCCATTGATGACAAAGGGGGAGAGATTTATCAGATGCAAAGGTAAATTCTTGGAGAAAGAGCACAAAATCATGGTTCCAAGGGGAGTGATGGTCATAGGGGGAGAATGAGTGATATGACTTAAGTATTACATCAGAGTGTTTCCATCAATGACAAAGGGGGAGATTGTTGATTATTTGGGTTGGTTGTCATTGATGTCAACCCTCGAAGAAAGTCTGGTAGCGAATTCCAGTAGCACAAAGGTTTGGCTAATGGAACCAAGTTTGTTTTATGTATAATGGTATGAGTTTTAATATATTTTAAGTTAAGACTATTCTGGATGGATAGTACATGTCATTCCATTTCCGTTGGTATGTGGAACATCATATAACTCCTCACGGTTAGAGAGTTATGACCATGTGAAGTTGGAGAACCCTCATGAGTCATCTAGAAGCCCCAAAAGGTCAAAGTAGTCAAAGTGGTTGCAAAGAAGAAATTATTTAAACAATAAAGTGAAGTGATGAGTTTACTATAAGTAAAAGTGGATACAAAATAAATTATTTAAATAATAAATTTAATGGAGAAATTACTAAGTCGACAAGTGGTTAGAAGTGGGTTAGCCCTAAAATAAGGAAAGTGGTTTAAGAGATTTTAGAAGGTAAATAATAAAGTTAAGTGATGAGTGTACTATAAGTCAAAGTGGATACAAAATAAATTATTTAAATAATAAAGTTAATGGATAAATTACTAAGTGGACAAGTAGTTAGAAGTGGGTTAACCCTAAAAGTGGGTTAAGATGGTTAATAGGTAACCCCTTGAGGAAGCTACATGAAAGTATAAATAAGAGACAATTCTCTCTAATTTTAATCACACTTGAGAATATTGAATATATACAAGTGACTGAGGTAACCAACGTATATCTAAGCCAAATTTCAGAGGGAAGGTGAAGTAAATAAGGCCGAAATTCAAGGGAGGATAAATTATTTTGATGATTCTTTCTAAGGTATGTTATTTACAGGTCATCTCACCATTTTAGCAATAACTTTTTTTTAGAATTGTTATAACCCTAATTTGCACCAAACATGCTTACCTGGCATCATGCCATCTCAGATTTTTTTTTGCCAAAAGCATCGTTGAACAACTCTTCTATCCAATTAGTTGTGATAAAAATTTCAGCTTGTGGGTCATTGTGTTTTTGGAGTTACACTCCGTGGAAAATAGGGTTTGTGGCTAGTCCTGAAACTAGTCTAAAACAGGTGTTTTGGGTAAAAACATCATAACTTATTCATAACAGATACAAATTTAGTAAGACCAAATGTATTTGTTAGAGTACAATATGTAGTATTCTTTTTACCATTTTCAGATTCATACAACAAATATTCCATGTGGGGCATGCTCTACACATTCTCTCTCTAGAATAAGCCAAAATTCAACAATGTATGCCATTTTTTCTATAACACCTTTTCTGATAGGTTCTAAGTAGTGAAACCCAGAGGAATTGCATAAAGACACTGAAGAACATTGTGTACTATTTTCAGTTATTTAATCATTACAAATACATAGTTATGATTATTTCAAGTTAGGGTTGTTGACTAATCCAAAATTAGTCACGTGAGACTAATGTAAAGTTTGATGAAAATGCTAGTCTCTTGTTGTTAAAGTTAAGGAAGGTTTGCAGGTATATGATCATATACACCAGGCATATTAAATATTTACAAATCAGATTTGGATGGTGAAATTGATAAGGGATTTTGGTTGAGGTACATGTTGGGCACATGGTTGAGTCAAGTAGTTGATGAGTTGGCACATACATGAGGTGTATAGTTGATGATGTTGGTACTTCTTGATGAGTCATAATTTATGTGTATTTGATGCATTATTGGTAAATATTTGGTGCATAGTTGATGCACTCGTTGATGGTACAGGTTGAGGTACAGGTTGGTGCATGGTTGATGCACTTGTTTATGGTACAAGTTGATTACATGTTTTTTGTACAGGTTATTTGTACACGTTTGGTGCACGTTTGATGCATTTTTTTATGGTACATGTTGAGGTACATGTTGGAACATGTTATTGGTACAGGTTGTCACATGTTGATTATAGGTTGATTGCTACAGGTTTACATCAGTATATCTCACAATGATAGTGTGATGGTGGCTCCATCATTCTACTTCTACGTCAGGGAGGTTGGACAGGGAAATGACATGTGGTTGTAGCCAAAGAACATAGCGGGTTGTAGCCTCCTTCTGGTTGTATCCATAGAATTGGGGAGTTGGAGCTTCCCTCAGGTTGTAGCCTGAGAAACTAGGGGGTTGTAGCCTCCTTTTGGTTGTAGCCAGAGAATTGGGGAGTTGGAGCTTCCTTTAGGTTGTAGCTTGAGAAACTAGGGGGTTGGAGCCTCCTTCTAGTTGTAGCTGGAAAACAAAGGAAGTTGGTGCTTCCAATGAATTTAATTCTTAAAGACATATAAGAAAAATCTTTCTGTGTTTTTCTCCTTCTTTAGGTTTCCACGTAAAAACACTGGTGTATTGTGTACTATGTATGTGTATGATTTCTCATTTGTTTATTGTTTATGTACTCTGCAACTATTGGATGATAATGCTAGATTGATATAACACTTGCATTTTGTGGTTAAAAAGGATAATTTCTCTATTACTGATTCACCCCCCCTCTCAGTAATCCAACATATCTCACACTATATCTCTCTGACTACAAAACAAATGTGCAATTTTCAACAAAAAAACAATCACTAAATAATATTATTCCTTTGGAAAATATATATTTCTAAAGTTATTGCTTGAATTGTAAATCTTGTCATTGTACTCTATGACACTACCTGATATATTGATAAATTTCATTCTTGAACTTCTTCATAAAATATGTCGCTAAAATATCATCGTCAATTGAATCAATCTTTTTTGAGGTGGAAACTAAATCTTCTATAATATATCGTATGTAAATTAAATAGGTTTTAAAAAAATTAGGTGTCCACTTAGTTTTCTTATTGTATCCTTACCTCAAATTTTAAAATTTTAAAATATATACAGTTAATAAACAACAAATTTGTTGTACTATATGTCCATAAAATATTTTTTAAAATGTGAATATGAAGTTAATGAAATTCTCTACAATTATTCCTTTTACTACAAAGTAAAATTCTTAAAGTAGATGGGTGTTCATCACTTCAAGTTGAATAAATTGTGAATTTTATAGTTTTCATTGCCAAGAACATATTGTGAATTTATTTATTTTTCCAAAGAAAATCACCATTTCCATTTAGACATTGAATGGAAATTACACTTCTCAAGTGAATAATGCACAATAAAATTAATATTACATATTAATGTACATTTCATTTCTATCCCATCGAAAAATAGTTCCTAATATTGTATTTTTTTAAAACATTTCTTCTTTTTAACCTCATGTTGGGCTCTTGGAGAAGGATCCACAATGACTAATGGTAAGTCTAAGATTGGATGGTCAAGATTCATATGAGAAATTATATTTCTAGGAATCAAATGACATGCCAACTCCTTATCAAAATCAAAGTTATCATATTCATCAAGACTCTTCATGTCCCCTGATGGGGTTTCATTTGGAACTAATGCCATGAGGTATTATGGTTGTCTTCTCTATTCACCATATAGGGAACTACTTCCACTACTTGTACTCTTGGGCATCCATTTGTATCCTTCTATAAAACTGTAGGGTTGGTGCAAGCTTATGCTTCCCTCTCATGACACCTTGCTTCCAATGTAAATCTAGAAAAAAAACAACCCATTGACTATGAGGAACTATATGAGGTACATGCACAACTTATTATAATATGGTGTAAAAAGATGAAACATACAAAATCAAATTAGCTTCCAAAATATATAACTTTTATTATGGAAAATTTGTAGAACTTAGAAAAAAATCATGATATTCTAACAATGGTATATTATTTTTCTAAAATATAATGCATATGTTCATGTTAATATGTCATTTTAGTACTTAAATGACATAATTTTTTGAAACATAATTGCGTAGTTGTAACTAGTAGTAAATCCCATAATTTGAAAGGTCAGTAAAGTCACTAAAGCCCCGAAATTAAAAGGTCGAGCACAAAGACCAAGTTTGAGGGTATTACCATAATCAAACACTTGTTTTAGTGTAAATATCAATTTGTGCTCGTGCATCATATAATTTGTTCTCCATATGGATGAGGCAATAAATATTTATGCCAAAAATAGAAGACCTGAGTATTTTAGGACTATGATATACATACAAACAAAAATGAACAAAAAAATAACAAAAAATATTTGTTTCCATATATATATATATAAGTGAGAGTGGCATAAAGCTGCCAAGTCTTGGCTAAATGATTTCAGAATAAAGGAAGAAGTAACTTTGCAAATTAACGATAATATTAAAAGTATTATTACATCTAATTTTAAGGAGAAATTATGATGTGATAAAGAATTAGAGGATACAAGAAAATTAAGACACTATAAGGAGGTAATCAACCTTAATCTAGAAGATCAAAAGTGTCTCTCTATTTTGACTAGTTTAAAGAAGAAAATCCACATTTCTAAATAAGAACAAACTCTCATGAGCTCCATAGTGGAATGGGGCATTGTACAATTCCTAAAATGCCATAGGAATATTTTTTTTATCATCTTTGTGACACTAAGAGGGGTGAAGATGAAATGCACTTTCTCTTAGAATGCCCTGTAGACACCCACATTAGATATCAATTTCAAACTATGTGTTACAATATCGACCTTACTAACCTTTGAACTCATCGAAACTAAGGTGATTTAGGAGCACTACTCTTAAAGATTTTCAAGCACAAAATAAAAATTCTAAAGTAAACCAAGTAATTCATTTCCTTTCTTAAGGTTTGATAGACGAAATTTGGTCTTAGTGGACATTAACCACCACCACCACCACCATAATTCACACACACACACACAAATCTCTATAAGTGTGTGCAATTTCATCGATGATGAATATGTGGACCATTTTTAAAAATCTCATTGAAAATGGAGATAATAATAGGGAACTATAAAAATGAGTGTGTTTTTGTTTAAATAGTCCAAACCACCAAGTTTGTCAATTCAATCTAAAACCAAAGTAGGCATCCCATTCAACACATAGAGGAAAGGAGGAAATCCCACCTCTTTTTTTTTGAATGCACAAGAATGTGCATGTGTTATTAATGTGCATGCGTTATTGTTACATAAAATAAAAACCTTGTAAAACTCCCTCACCATGACATGTTTTAAAAGGGAATATTTTAAACCAAACCTTATTTTAAGGGTAAAGGACATATTTTCCATTCTCTAGCATAGTCAATCCCACTAGACCCAAACCCCTTTGTGAAAAACTACTTAATGATGTTTGGAATACCACTTGGAGGTGAAAGACCCTACAGAAAGGGCAAGTGTCATGGTTGCAAGCCTTGTTCAAAACACTCGAGGCCTAAAAGGTTCATTTTCCTACATAAGGCCCTTGTTTTACTTTTTGACCATTGTTTAGGTACCTAGACCCATCACTATTTCCAAAAACCAACTAATGGAAACCATGCCCAACTTAGAGGACAATCATCCCATAGAAAGGCCTTATGTGGTGTTTTAATGCTTATTTCATAATGCTTAAGCCTAATAAGCTTTAAATTCAAAAGGCCCTTCTTATTCTTCCCTAACGATTATCAAGACATAAATACCCATACCCTTATTGAAACATCATAGTGTCCCCTAATAAACCACTCTTGTTCGAAAGATCCCTCAGAAAGGGAATGCTTTTTGGATTGTATAAGTTTTTCATGGAGATTGAGCTAGAGAAGCATCATTTAGAGCACACGACCCTTTTTGTCCTTCCCTAACCTTGGTTAGACATTGTGACCCATTATTAGTTCACAACTAACATAGTCATGATGCCCATAATTCCCTTGGAGGAGATTGATAACCAATAGAGTTTAGATGTTGTGGTTCAAGGACTCGTCCATGAAAATTTAGCCTAAGAAGAAAGGATTAGGGCCACAGGCTCTTGTTTCCCTCCCCTAACTATTTTTAAGGACCCAATCCCCATCAATGATTCCCAAGACCTCATAATGGAACTGATATTTAACTCAAATACCAAATACTCCTTGGAGAGGGTTTGTATCATGGTTTCTAGGTGTTTTTCATGGTGGTGGAGATCGAGAAGGTTTAATTAGGGCTTAAGTCTATTGTCTCCCCCTTAACCATGTTTGTATTTCTCAACACACATTTCCTATTCACAAAACCTATTCATAGTGCCTATATCCCATTTGGAGGCCAAAGACCTCCTACAAAGTTCCTATGTACTGGTTCTAGGACTTATTCAATATCCTTGAGCTTGGGAATCTTCAATAAGATCCCAAGGCATTTATTTCATTCTTTGATGATGGTTAAGGCCCCACAACCTATGCATGATATCCTATGATGGCCTAAGGATGTATTTATGGTGCTTAAGCTTGAGAAGCTATGTTTAAGGCCTAAGATTATTATTTTTCCCTCCCCAACCATTATTTTTATTATTTTTTTAAAATAAATTCCACACCAAATTAAAATATAATAAAAACACTTTAAAAATACTATTACAGAGATCATCCTTGGGATAAAAATAGTATTCTTCGAGGAGGAGAAAAAAAACAAAATAAAACTATCAACATTCAGAGAGTGGGAGAGGGTTGGATATAATCTAAGGTCGTGTCTAACTTTCGAGTGGTTGGATGCACAACTCTCATACAAGATTCATCCTTGGGACACTTTCTAGGCTCCAATAGGTCTTCATCCTATTGAATTGGATTCTCCTGGGTCCCTTATTAATTTTATTTGTCCTCTGGTCCCCCTTACTGCACATTCTCGTCTCCCAATTCCACTTCCTTACCATTTGTAGGAAACTCAAACCTATTGAAAGCTAGACATCTGCTCGAGAGTCAACCATCCCAAATATCTTGCCTCAAAACCTGTGTCAGTCCATGTCCATTTGATCCACCAATTACATCTCTATGTCTGTTTCGTGTCGTTGATGGGGGATACATCGTTGATGGAGTTTCTATGTAACCGGTGCAAGCTGCGGACAACCCAAAGCGTACCAAGCAACATAAGACAAAATAC
>SNQJ01S0010839.1:81045-96202 GCA_010110895.2 Picea sitchensis | reverse complement strand
TTTGTTCTTCAAAAAGGCAGATGTCAAGGCTGGAAGGGAAGAAGCATTGACTCACAAGGTTACCCAACAGGAGAGACACAGAGGCAAAACCCAGAAAAAACAATTCTGGAAGGTTTATTGGCCAAAGGAGGGCGGGCAACCTGTTTCCAAAGGCAAGGAGCATTATAGTGCTCTGTGCCTGGCGCTCTGTTAACACAGGGACAGGGGCGCCAGGTTCAAAAACTCCAAAAATTGTCAAAAATTTCAAAAAATGCAATTCAATCTCGACAATTAGGCTGAGTATGATGGGGTAGGGAGCCAATTAGGTCATGAAACCAATCAACAGAGGAGTGAACTAGGTCTGAAACAATCAAGGGGTAAAACTAGGTCAATGAGGAGAAATCAAAACAAGAAGTTTCGATTTGAGGCTATCTCCCCAGCGGAGTCGCCAGTTTCCATTGTAGGAAAATCTCCCTGCGGACAGGTAGATTGCCTCAAAGAGCTTGACCCTAACTCTAAGACAGAAAATGCTTAACGTGGACACTGAATTCCTTTCAAATCTATACAAACTAACACATGAGAAGGAAGGAGAACAGAAGTACCTCTTTATCGACGTTTGTCCCTGCACGCTCCGAGTTGAGCTCTGATCCTTTGCTCCTCGCTGAGTCCTGTAGACAAACAAGATACGACGACTTACTACTCTATTGATATTAGATTGAAAACATATCTATCTATCAATGATAAGTTCATGTAACATTAGACACAAACTAGAAAGAAACAGGCCAGGAGTGTCATATTAATGAGAATAACGACAACAGTACTTACAATGGTAGATGCGAATGTGACATCTTCGTCAAGTCCCCTTTGTCTAACCCTTACTCGAAAGATCCACAACCTAGATGACATCAGCTTCACTGATGAATCTCCTTTGGATGACTGTGTGTTTCATATAAGATCATAGGTTTCATGCTAGCAATTCTTCCCCCGTTCCAGCACCACTTATGAGATCATAAGTTTGGTGTAATTCTCCATTTCCAGTCCTCTTTCACCATTAGAAAGCTTTCTTATATAGCCTTGGAGAGGCTTTAACCACTTGAGATATCCTTGGGGAAGTTGAGGATTTTCCTCCTTCAGTTGAGGATCTGCCCTAGGATCATGGTTGGACTAGGGATTCAAATCCAACTACCTTCCAAGAATGAAAAGATGCTTCCCCCATTAATCTCAACAGCTTAAAAACTGCCCAGAATAGGTAGCGCTCCCTCAAAAGGGCCATCAGAGTGTTGTAGCGCTCCCTAGTAGGCTTTAGGGGGTGCGCCAATGCTCTCAAAATCTATAGTGCTCCCTCAAAAGGGCCAGGGGAGCTTTATAACGCTCCCTGATAGTGTAAGGGGGAGCGCTGACGCTCCGAGATAGTGTAAGGGGGAGCGCTCCCCTCCAAAAACTCAGTTTTTGAGGTGCTTTTAGATGGAAAAAGGTTTGCAAGCCTGCTGACTCATTTCTCCTCTTCCAAATCAAATGTTTGAGGTGTTTCAAGTGTCCTTCTCATGTCGTTATAGGCATGACATAGGCATGATGGCAGCATGCTTTTTCTGACACTTGCGACAGTTGTGAGAAAAATGAGACACTTGCGACATTTGTAATGATGACACTTGCGACACTATCAAAGTGAGTATTTTTTTATGTGTAACACTGTTGGCACCAGGCCGAAGAGGAAAGAAGAACGATCGTGGGAAAGATAGAATGCAAAAAACTGAAGTAACAACTCGCAAAATAACAACACACATGCATGAAAGAAAGCATGCACAAAGGAAAGTGATAGCTGGAGGAAGAACAACACGCGCATGGGAGAAAGACCTAATGTAAGAAGGGTTAGGGTTTTGGTAATATTCTGTAAAAGGATGAAGAGCCCGAAATGTATAAATATAGATACAAAAGTATCATATAGGGATGTTTTTTGTTATGAGGGTTGTTGTTATTATTATTGTTGTTAAGGCTTAGGATTTGGAGTTAAGTTTTGGAGACTGTAACCATGCAGGAGCGTAGGCGATACACAATTTTTTTAGCTATATGAACATATTTTGTAAGATGTTGAGCAAAGAAGATACGAGGGAAGGTAAATATGAGGATTAGACCGCTGGATGTAGAGCCTAATGCGATCTAGTTCACCTCACATAGATATTACCCAGTTTTGTGGGGAATTGTAAGCGTGTGGCGCTAGGAATGCAGAATTTCCATAATAAAAGAGCCAAGACCCAAATATTTGTGGGCGTAGCCCAGGATGGGGTGAACCATTGTAATACTTGCGTAATGTGTTGAATGTAGCATGTCTCTACTTTCTTTCAGCAATTAATGGTTAAGCTTGATGAATGAGTTAATACATTGTTATGAATTTGTTTATACTTTGTTGGAATTAAACTGTGGGATATATGTATGTGACTTCAAGGAATAGGTAGTTTACCTTCCATCTCACAGTACCTGGATTTAATCAAGAAACCCCTATTCCCTACTCTATCCTAGGCTATAAACACCTGAGTCTTACAGTCACCCATTTAAAGCTATCTCGGGTGAGATTGCGTAGTACCTTCCGATTACTGTGTTGCCTTCTGGTTTACCAGGAGGGCCGATAGTTTTAGAGGCTTTGTTGGAACCCCATATGACATGAAACCTGGGTCAATAACTTAGACAACCCGAGAAGGGAAATAGTAACCAACAAATGGTTCCATTCCCGTGTTAAGAGGAACAAGAGAGGACTGAGTGGACGAGATAGAGTGAATAAGAAATGAAGGAGCGGAAAAGAAGAGCAATGAGCCGTTAGAAGGGAATTTTGAGACCTTAGAACCCCACAAGATAAGAAATCGAGGGCTGGTTGAGAACTAAGGAGCTAGAGTTTGCACATAAAGACAATAGAAAGCCTAGGATCACATCGCGTAAATACTTGGATAAATACGTATTTATGGATTTACACGAAGTCTTTTTCTGTGATTTTCCGCATCTACTATAGGAGTGGATATTAAGGTTAAAGGATAACCATGCGATGAACTAGATTTGATAGCTAGATTGGACCCCAACACAGATCCAACAACTGCAGCAGGTGAACAACAAATTCACCCGCACAATCAAATTTTGGCTTGACAATATTGTGGCAGGATTTATCACAGAATTTGCGGTAGACACAACAAAGTCATACAACACAGCCAAGAAAGAGTTTCTACAAGGACCTAGAGGAAGATAAATTCAATCACTGTATACTTATATCAATATATTGCTATATAAAAAATGTGTAATGACAATGGAATCAGACAGCTAGACTTCCCTGCATACATTGGGGAAGGGGGGAAGCACTGTCAGAGAGAGGAGTAATGGAAGGAGGGAAGGATAAAGAGAAGAAGGAGGAGGAACCCTTGGAACCGATCTTGATGGATGACGACTAGCTTAAGTGGATCTTGGTGTCATCATGAATGACACGTAGTGGAGCACCCTACCAGTATAAGGTGAATACCAAGAAGAGAGCCGTAGCCGAGAGGGAGGGATTGGCAAGTGATGAGGAAGAGGTAGAGGATCTTCAAGATGTGGAGAAGATTGAGGAAATTCTATGCACCACGTATGAGAGGAAAACAAGAGGCCCAAGAATAGGAGGAGAAGACAACCATCCCTTTAATATTAATGTCAGTGTGGAACCCATAAACCCATGTGTGACCAATACACCAAAGAGAACACCACCATTTAGGCAGCCAAAGTTAGGAGGAAGTCCGACAACAAGAAGTACATCTACACAAGGAGAAACAACTGGAGGAGCCATTTCAGGCAACCTTGGTCAAGTATCTACACTGCACAGAGGAGGGAGTAGCTCAGTTTTTAGAATGGTAGGACACGATCCTACTATCATGTTACCAGAGTTTTGAGGAGAAGCAACAGAAGACCCTAAAAAGCATCTATTCATTTGCACAAATATCTGGGAAGCAAAGAAGATCACTGATTAAGATACCAAACTCGCGCATCTAGCGATCACGCTAAGAGACCGAGCACTTGACTGGTACATGAGTCTAGACACAAAAAAATTTCTCGGAATGAAAAGAACATTGGACGACATTAAGAAACTATTGATAAATGAGTTCCAAAAGTTGAGCTCAGAGGATCAATACATGAATGAGATTATTGAAATAAGATAGAAACCAGGAGAATCAGTATGGGAGATTGATCAAAGATTCAAGTGATTAAAATGAAAGTTAAAATACCTTATGACTGATATGCAACATTGACACATGTTTGTCAACTCACTACTCCCACACTTAAATATCCAGTACGACAACAAAATTTTTAGACGTAGGTAGAGGCTTTGCAGGTATCCTTGCAATTGGAAGAGAATCAGTACCAACAGATGGACCTGAGTATCGAAGAACTGAAGGAGGATCTGAAGAACTTAACATTTCAGTTGAACCAGAATAAGAACAAGGACAAACGAGAAGTCGTTTGGTGCACTACCTGCAGGACAAAAGGACACCATAAGAATGAATGCCCAACATTAGCATAGTATATGGAGATGGGGATGCCAAACCCACTACCACAGGGAGGATTATGGTGCGAAATATGCAATAAACTAGGTCACGACCCTTACCACTGCACGATGATGCAGAAATACCAAACAGTCCCAAAGAACTCATATTGCACCTTTTGCAAGTCAGTTGGCGATGACGATAAAGATTGCAGAACTATGGAGATGATGCATGAAAGAACATCAGGCACATACAGAGTATAGGCATAAATGATGACTAGGCAAGAAACACCACAGTTCACTCAAGCCCCAGCCCCATACAACACCGCACAACAACAGTATAATACTGTGCCGCAACCATACAATAACGTGCAACCACATTACAACCCGACACAACCCCAGTACAATACCATGCAATATAATTAGGGACCATAGTATAACACACCATGAGGTGATCGCACAACTTATAGAGGAGAAGGACGAGCCAGAGGAGGGTTCAGACGCGGTAGAGGACCAGTCACATGTCACAATTTCCAACAACCAAGACATTATGCATGAGAGTGTCCACTGCCACCAACGAATTGTACGTATTATCGTGCATCAGACCATGATACGGAGGAATGTCCGACATTGCTTGTAAAAATCCAGGAAAAAATGAATCAAAATAACTAGAATGTTCAGTGGATTTCAGCGAAAGCAAGGGATGACGGACGAAACATCAACATAGTCACTCGAGGAGGAAAGAAAATATAAAATGATGCAGTTCGATAGGAACTAGTGCATAACCAATGGGTAAGGAAGAACACTGACCCCAAGAATAATTTCGACGTGCATAAGGAGAAGGAGATATTTACAGAAGCCCGACAAGAATTCCAGAAGGATAACATTGCGCCGACTACACAACAGAGCAAGGAAGCTCTGGAATATGAAATACCACCGTCACTGGACCATACCAAAAAAATACAACCCAAGGAACAAGTAAGTACTATCAAAGACTTTTTGCAATCATGCATTAAAATGTTAAGTGATCCTTCATCTGTCAAAACATTGCAAAACATCCTAGAAAAATGTAGTAGTGAGACGGAATAGAATCCAGAACTGAAAACTGTCAATCACCTACATACAAGAAGAAGGACAAGTAGAGAATTTAGAATAAATGCTAACATTGGGGATTTCAATATGGGAGATATTATACTAGATCTAGGATCCAAAGTGAATGTACTACCAAAAGATACATGCCAATGCATGGGAGAACCTACAGTTGGATACTCAACTGTTCAATTAAAGCTAGAAAAACAACATAGAGTCCTACCAATAGGTAGAATGAAAGGAGTGACGGTAGATATGGATGGTGTGCGCACTAAGGAAGACTTTGAAGTCATCAAAATAGTAGACAACACAACACCCTACCCGATGCTACTTGGTCTGAATTGGGCATTCGACAACCATGCCATAATTAACTTAAAAACCAGAAAAATGACATTCGAGTCGGGGGACTACAAGTTCATAGCCCCACTCGACCCATCAGAAGGAGAGAGGTTCATAGAAACCACTTGTCTGGATTTAGAAGAGATCGACCAGTTGTATAAAACAACTGTGTGCGATGCAGACTGTAAAAACCCAACTGCAGATATGGTACTTAGTTAGCAGAGCATTAATTCATGTACAATAGACTCAGACAATGGGTTAGAAAACTGGCAACAAATACAACACGAAGTATCCATGAGAAGGTGTGCCAGAATAGACCACGCAATAAGGTGGATTGGCACAGAAATCAGAGAACCACCTAGTTTTCACGGGCTAAATGATTTGGAAACTTTCTTGAAACAATATGAAGATGAAGTATTAGAAAACTAGAGATTGCTAGCATTGGATTTAGCACTAAAGGCTACACCCGCAAGATGGTGGGGTGCACACAAAGAAACTATCACAGATTGGTACCATTGTAAGTGATTACGGTGCATAAGGTTCGGCGTAGAACAAACAGGTAACAAACAACATAAATATGACGGACTAGGCACACCATCATAACACTTGGAGGTGTGTAAAACACTATGGAAAATGACGCCACCAGAGGAATGGTCTCACCACTTCATTCATACTTTAGAGGGCATACCAGCAAATTGGTATATGGACTAGGAAATGCGTAAAGATACCAAGACATGGGTGAAACTCCAATAGAACTTTACAGTCACTTTCTCATTCGAGCATGAGAACCCCAACATAGACGTGGCCCTAAAATGGATCAGAAATGTCATATTCATTGAAGAAATGAAAGTGGAAGCTATCAAAGAGGTACAACAGTGGAATAAGTAGACAGTCAAGGATCTAATTTCATGCTACCACATACAGGAGGAAGCCCCAGATGAAGATGATCCATGCAATGTTCAGATAGAAGAAGTCAAAGGTGATGTGGAAGGACCACCCTTAGAGTTAGAGTTCATCTCTGTGCAAATGAATATAAAGAAGGTTAACATAGGGACCGTCGAGCAGCCCAAAACGGTCAGCATTGGAGATTACTGGGACGAACAAGCACTAGTAATCATCATAGAATTGTTGCACGAATACAACGAACTTTTTCCCACAACCTTTACAAAGATGAAAGGCATAGAAAAAGAATTAGGAGAAATGAATATACCACTCAGACCTGATGCGAGACCCATTAAAAATGACCATATATATTGAACCCCATATATAAATAGAAATTTAAAGACGAGATCAACAGGATGCTCGAGGCCGACATCATTGAACCAGTCGAAGAATCAGAATGGATAAGCCCGATGGTAATATAGGACAAGAAACAAGTAAGAAGGATCAGGATATGCGTCGACTTGAGGAAGTTGAACGATGCATGCCTACATGACCCATTCCCCACATCGTTCACGTACGAAGTACTTGAGAACGTAGGAGGCCATGAAGCCTACTCATTCACCGATGGATTCTCAGGATATCATCAGATTAAGATAGCACATGAGGATAGACACAAGACCATGTTCGTGACAGAATGAGGATCTTATCAGTATACAGTCATGTCGTTCGAACTAAAGAATGTGCCTGCGATATTCTCTAGAGTGGTCATCATAGCATTTAAGGAATTCATCCATCAATTCCTTGAAGTATACTTAGATGATTGGACAGTGTATAGCTTACTAAAAAACCATGTGGAAGTTTTACAATTGATGTTAGAACGATGCAGATAGTGTCAGATATCACTGAATATCAAGAAATGCATATCTGGAACACCATTTGGGACACTATTGGGACACATAGTATGCAAAGAGGGTTTGCTAGTGGATTTGGCCAAAATCGTAGTCATTGTTAATCTACCAGCACCAAAAATAGTCTGCCAACTAAGAGAAACGTTAGGACATACGAGATATTACAGGAAATTTATCAAAGGCTACATGTAGATTACAATGCCAATGGAAAAACTGTTAAGGAAGGATACAAAGTATCAATGGAATGACAAGTGCCAACACAGTCTCAATACCCTGAAGGAAAAGATGGTCATTGCACCAATACTGGTATTTCTAGATTGGGAGAATACATTCCATGTACATGTAGATGCATTAGCGATAGCACTTGGATCTATCTTAGTGCAACCAAGAGCTTGACACTTGGATCACCTGATAGCATTCGCAAGAAGAAAATTATTAGACTTAGAACATAATTATAACATGACAGAAAGAGAAGGCCTAGCTATGGTTTATGCACTACAGAAATACATACATTACCTAGTGGGAAAACACTTTAAGATGTTTATAGATCACTCAACCCTGAAATACCTAGTCAACAAGCCAGTGTTGGGGGGGAGAATCTATCGATGGTTACTGCTATTTCAAGAATTCAACTTTGAGGTAATAGTTAAACCAGGAAAACTAAATGCAAGACCTGACCACCTATCGAGGGTAACAAATGGAGAGGAACCAACGAATTTAGAAGATAAATTTCCAGATGAACAACTATTCTCAGTACAGATTGCTGACGATTACTTCGTAGAGATCATCTAGTACTTGAGCAAAGGTACTACACCACAAGAATATACCACTGCACAGAAGAAGAACCAGGTAGTCTGTGCAACTAACTAACAATTGATCATAGTACATCTATACAAGATGGGCGCAGATAACATCTTACGAAGATACGTACTAGACCATGAACGACCAAGAATTTTAGTAGAAGCCCATGAGGGAATAGAAGGAGGGAATTATGCAGGAAAAGATACCGCACAGAAGGTACTATGCACACGATTATGGTGTCCAACGATCCACAGAGACTCGAAAGAGTATTGTCAGTAATGTGATGCCTGTCAAAGGGTAGGCAAACCCAACAGAAGGGACAAGATGCCACTACGACCGCACGTGACACTTCAGGCATTCGACAAATGGGCGATAGACTTTGTGGGACCCATTAAGCCTCCAACCAAAATAATGGGGGCGAGATATATTATCACCATGACGAAATACCTAACGAGATGGGTGAAAGCTCCAGGAGTAAAATATTGCAACGCAGAGACAAATGCACACTTTCTGTTTGAACAGGTAATTACTAGATTTGGGTGCCCAAGAATTTTGATGAGAGACCAAGGAACACACTTCATAAACAACACCATCCGAGTGATTCTCGAAGAGTTTTAAGTTCATCACCAAAAAATCACACCGTATCATCCACAGGCAAACGACATAGTAGAAGCCTTCAACAAAATTCTAGAGAATGCCTTGACAAAGATATGTAACATCAATAGGGATGATTGGGACCTCAAGGTACTAACAATGTTATGGGTGTATAGAACCACATGAAAAATGTTGACATGACACACACCATTCAAACTAGTCTATGGTCAAGAAGTAGTAGTGCATTTAGAATTTTTAATACCCAGTCTAAGTGTAGCAACTATCACACACATGACAGAACGAGGTGTAGTACAGGAAATATTGAATCAGTTACTGTCGATGGAGGAAGACCAAATTGGCAGGATTCCACCAACAAGTACAGAAATCAAGAGACAAATCTTGGCACGACCACCACATCAAGAGGAAGACGTTCAAGGGAGGTGATCTAGTATTGCTCTACGACAATAAATCGTTGCAGCACCCAGGAAAGATGAGAATGCATTGGCTTGGACCATACGAGGTAAAATCTGTCATGGACAAAGGAGCTGTATAGAAAAGAGATCTAGCAGGTGCAGACCTCAAAAGAATGATCAATGGGAGTTGACTGAAGCTGTACAAGGACAATCGACCACCCACCGTGCAGTAAAAAAAAAAGAAAAAAAAAATCAGACAGCATGAGGGAAAAGATGCATATGAAACACGAAGCCAACAAGGGAAACGATAACATGCATATCAAAAAAGGAAACAAGTGGGAAAAGGAAAGTCGAATAAAGAAGGCTGATAGGAAAACATGACGCAGAGTTAAAGCAAGGCAAGGACGGATGGGATGTCACATTAAACGTGCCAACTAGAGATCACAGAGTAGGTGTAATGGCAAGTACGAAATCATCATGGATTCATTGAACCCACATTTATGGTGTATTAATCACATGATGGAAGAAGCATCCTTGACAAGCTTCATGATGAGCCCATACAACACACGAGCACATAAGCAATTAGTCTATTCATGAAAGGAGAACAAAAAAAGAGCAACAGAAGCTAAAACGAATAGAGTGAAACCCCAGAGCTCACCGAAGCCATTCAAAATCAACAAACATTTGACAGACACCATTATGGCACCACCAAAACTCACAGAACCAGGCTAGACAACCAGATCAACTAGGGTTCATACTAGGTCACGGGGACCACTGGAAGAAAATGAGCAGCAACCATCGGAGATCGTCAATACTGACGAAATATCGTTGCCAAAGGAAATCCCAATAGACTCCACACCAATACTAGAGGAGATTACGCAACCACAAACAGAGGCCATGGAACATGATACACTAGGAACAGTGCATGAGCCTCATAACAAAGAAGAAGAAACCCACCAAGAAATACTACTAGAACATACTGAAGCAGTCGTGGAAGTGAATGAAATAGCACAACATCTGGGAGTAGAGGAGCAACCAGATGAGACACAAGCACCCAACTTAGGTCACTCGGCCTAGGAGAGCGCTGGAACTACCTGGGCATGGCCAGAGTGGATGACAGGGGAACAACAAAGAGTTGCTGGAACTTTGAGCCAACCAACACAACAGGAGGATCGAGTTCAGATACTGATCTCACCTCAAAAGAAACCGGCTGCAGAGATTGTGCTACCTCACATACATGAGGGAGTACAGGTGGACCTGCAGCTATTGGGTCACGTCGAGAAGCTCAAGTATTCTGACCATAACATAGGGGATGAAACCAAATATCCAGAGCTTGCACCACAGGTCTTTATGCAGAATATAGTAGTGAACCAACTCAAAGAAACCATCACTCAGCCACACCAGTGGGAAATTGGACTAGACAAAACAATAATTCTAGGATTGCTGAAGATACCACACTTTGGCAGAGGCCAGTATGCGTCGGCATGCATCAAGAAACTGTTAGTAGTTACACACAGAGGGGATGTATGGTTGGGAAAATCCATCCCCATAACTGTCGAACTTATCATGTAGATAATAGGCCTACCCACCCGGGGTATGGATCCCACGTTGATTCTGGATGATAAGTCCAAGGAAAAAACATTGGCAGAAGAGATGAAGAATAATATGGCACCGAAAGGGGAACAAGAGGCATTATAATCAAACAGATCAACAATGTCGCGACGCAATTGGGCGCAAAAATATTAGCCTAAAAACTACTAAGAAAATGCTTCAAAGATGAAGTACCGACAGGAGTCATTGTTGTTGCAGCTCAGTGTGCAGAAGGCACCTCCATGAGCTGGGCGCCATACGTATCAAACTTGTTCCAAGTAGACTGCAAAGATGCATAGGATGCAAGTACGAAATTTCATTACTCATGGCTGATCACTCGCATAGCTTTCATGGGATGGTGAGAACCTAAATATGACATCTTTTGCACCACACCACAACCAGGAGGAGCAAGATATCGCATCCTGAGATCCGTGTCACTAGTCAAGCATAAGAGGGGGAATTGAATCGTATTCAAATATTACCTATGGGAGATACAAGAAGCCATCAACCAAGCATGGAGAATAACACCAGAGGATGTCGCACGATATGGGGGCATTGCCAATTTCTGGGGTAGGCGACAAGCCATGCGGATACAACCAAGGAAGGACACGGATAAATAGTGGCTACAAATGCACTACTGCGTCACCGAGGGAGATATCGACATGATCATTAATGAATGGCTTGATGAATGGAGGATTCCAACCATACCCAGAGAAGTACCGGGACAAACAGTAGAAGGAGGGGCTCCGCAGGTGGAAACACTCAACAAATCCCAATACCCAAGAAACAAAGAACGAGCCAAACTAAGTTGACTCAGGCAGACGATGGCTCAGAGCAGCCAGGGAACCAGAAAGGGAGGAAATAAACCACTCAGCCGACCAATGGACAACAAAAACTGGCTGAGGGAGCACAAGAAACTGCATCGAACCCCATCACACAGGAACCAGGGGGAACTAAGAGACCAGCGGTATAGGAAGCATGTGCATGCAAGAAAATGAAGGCACAATGAGGATCGCCTGACTATAAAATCATGAAGGATGATGGAGAGATGATTTCTAGAATGGTCCAAGACTTCCTCACAGAGGATTTCGATCATGCCGCACACCATAGAGATAAACTGCAAAAGGAACTGACAGAAATGGGACAAATCCTTAAGAAACTTGGGGAAGCCCAAATCACAAGTAGCAGTAGAGGCATAGAGAAATTGACCACACCTGCCACATAAATGGTGGAGGTAGAAGAACATGACCCAGTTATTTTGATACCACACACACATTCCATGGTCTACATAAAGCCTAGCATGTTGTGAATGGATAAAATTATGGGACATACACCACTGAAGGATTTGGATCATATCCAATTGGTATTGACACAGATGCCATCAAGAGAATTATACAAACTACAGGTTAGCGTCAACCACAAGATGTAGTCACGAGCACATCAACACTTAGTCGAGTTACAACAAGAAAAAAAGAAGCGGGAAGCGCTAGAAACAGTTTGTGCATAGGAAAAATCTGAAACTCAAAAGGGGAAGGGACGCAGAAACGAGATGAAACATAGAGTGGAAGAAATTTTTGGGAAACTTCCCACCACTGTGCAAGGAAATGAACTCCCAGCCATAGAAAAGATTGACCAGATTGCGCAGGCAATTGATCAATATCAAGAGGAGATCGAGACTCTCCACTGACATATTAGACCGAAAACTCCACCAACAGTGAAGGAGCAAAGGAAGCAGGAAGCAACAATACAACTGCAGGAGCTCTAAAAACAGGTTAGCACGACATCCGACTTACTGGATAAAACAATGCAACTTTGGACAAGGATGGAAGAGGATCCATAGGTCCAACACTAAGACAAGGAGGAGGAGAGGATCAATGCAATGATCCAAGAACTCAAACAATGACAAAAGACCATACCAATTCTAGAACGGTTTAAGGGAACGCAAGAGTTGAAGAAGATACAGGTAGAACTTATCACTGCACAAACACAGAAACAAGAGCGTCAGGCTCAAATAGAACCATTGCAGGAATGGGTAGCAGAAGTACTTGCGTAGGAAGAAGAAGCCAGAAAACAAACGACACAAACTCAGCTAAAATGCATAGGACTGATGAGCGAGGAAGTGGCAACATAGACAGTCGACACCATCAAGGAGAAAAACGTGCAGGCACTGACAAAAGCGACAGAGTTGCAGGAGAAGTTCCAGACGATCACCAAGGAGATCAAGGAAGCACAGAGCAATTAGGTGACTTAGGACGAGTCACATGTTAGTGTTGGGGGCCTTTTGGCACCAGGCCAAAGAGGAAAGAAGAACGATCGTGGGAAAGAAAGCGTGCAGAAAAATGAAGTAACAACTGGAAAAAGAACAACACACGCTCTTGCAAGAAATCATGCACAAAGGAAAGAAACAACTGGAGGAAGAACATCACGCGCATGGGAGAAAGACCTAACGTAAGAAGGGTTAGGGTTTTGGTAATATTTTGTAAAAGGATGAAGAGCCCAAAATGTATAAATATAGATACGAAAGTATCATATAGGGATGTTTTTTTTTATGAGGGTTGTTGTTATTATTATTGTTGTTAACGGTTAGGCTTTGGAGTTAAGTTTTGGAGACTGTAACCATGCATGAGCATAGGTGATACGCAATGTTTTTAGCTGTATGAACCGATTTTGTAAGCTGTTGAGAAAACAAGATACGAGGGAAGGTATATCTGAGGATTAGACCGCAGGTTGTAGAGCTTGGTGTGATCTAGTTCACCTCACATAGATATTGCCCAGTTTTGTGGGGAATTGTAAGCGCGTGGCGCCAGGAATGCAGAATTGCCATAATAAAAGAGCCAAGAGCCAAATCTTTGTGGACGTAGCCCAGGAGGGGGTGAACCATGGTAATACTTGCGTAATGTGTTGAATGTATGCATGTCTCTACTTTCTTTCAGAAATTAATGGTTAAGCTCGGTGAATGAGCTAATACATTTTTATGAATCTGTTTATACTTTGGTGGAGTTAAATTGTGGGATATATGTATGTGAATTCAAGGAATAGGTAGTTTACCTTACAGATCACGGTACTTGGATGTAATCAAGAAACCCCTATCCCGTACTCTGTCCTAGGCTGTAAACACCTGAGTCTTACAGTCACCCATTTAAAGCTATCTCGGGTGAGATTACGTAGTACCTTCCACTTGTTGTGTTGCCTTCTGGTTTACCAGGAGGGTTGATAGTCTTAGAGGCTTTTTTGGAACCCCGAATGACATGAACCCCGGGTCAATAACTCAGACAACTTGAGAAGGGAAATAGTAACCAACACATACTATCTTACCACCTATTTAAATTGACGATACCTATCTTCGACCTTGAATTACTCCATGGCCTCTGCTTTCTATAATGATTACCTGATTTAATCCTTCTCACTCAATCCCTAACCCAATCTCGTATGCTCATTATTTCAACTAGATTGGGGAGATACACCATGGGCATCATCCCACCTAAAACCCTCAACAAAACCGTCGCTGGATTGGTATGTCATACCTTCATTACTATGATTGTCATTTCCATACGCTAACTATCGTCCTTTTGAATCGGGGACCACCTGTACCTACCCTCTTTCATTTGTATGTTATCCAACACCCAAGTGGCTGAACACTAGTTATGCAAATTTGTGGTCGAATGGCATACCCACCATGGAGTGGCCAACCCCCACATTCTTCACCCCATACAGGAAATTTAAAAATATATTTTAAAACAATGTCAATTTTGATTATCTTGGAATTTTGAATTTTTTTATTAATTTTTTTTTTTTAAATTGTTTAAAAAAAAATTAAATTATTATTTTTAAATAAAGAAAAATTCCACATACACTTAGTTTCTTTACAATATTTTTATTGATGACTATGATGATTACCCTCCACTAAGATCCAATTGGTGTATTGTGTTGGGGCTTAGAAATGTCCTATTCTCATCCACCTTTCCCTTCATCATTCTTCACATTTCATTGCCCCATTAACCTTTCACGATATCATTTCCATAAATATACTTGGGTTTCACCTTATTGTTCTCCACTTTATTCATTTTAGT
>SNQJ01S0010839.1:17835-59345 GCA_010110895.2 Picea sitchensis | reverse complement strand
TGCATGAGGACATGCAACAAGTTAAGTTGGGGGGTAGGAGACCTTATTCACTATCATCACTCCATTTTTCCACGACCATCATTCCATTTTTTCGTCTCATTTACCAGTTATGAACATTTCGTTTCCAACATTTCTTTTCCAATGATACTTTGTTGCACTTTACTTCATAAGAACTGATATACATATTGGCATTATTCACACATATACAAAAACAAAAAAGGGCTTTCTTATACTCAGTGATGTTTTCCTTATGCACATTGATAGCATACATTTGCCAGTAAAAATATGGGCAAATTATTATCATAACAACAAGAGAACAAATAACGAAATGAATGTTGTTAACACAAGAACCAACATTCTTTATATTCATGGTTGTCACACAAGAACCAACCATAAGACAATATCAGTTGTTACTAGAAACTAAAAATATGGGTAAATTTTTATCATAACATCAAGAGAACAAGTAACGAAATGAATGGTGTTAACACAATAACCAACATTCTTTATATTCATGGTTGTCACACAAGGACCAACCATAATAAAATGTCAGGTATTACTCATGTAAATCTCATCCTGGGAAACATTTAGTATCAGCACTCAAAGACAACATTCAGATGCCAAAATTTCTTGAGAAGATCCATGCATGGTTGCATGAGGACATACAACAAGTTAAGTTGGGGGGTATGTTGGGGCTCATAAATTTCCTATTCTCATTCACCTTTCCCTTCATCATTCTTCACATTTCATCGCCCCATTAACCTTTCATGATATCATTTCCATAAATATACTTGGGTTTCACCTTATTGTTCTCCACTTTATTCATTTTAGTATTTAAAAGGAATTTGTGATTAAATGTTAGAAAATCAACATGTTTTCATATATATCTCAAATATGTGTGAGCTTTGTAATGTGTAGGAATATGAGAAGGATTAATTCAAAGGAATTCTCGAATACTTCCTCCACCATTTCAATATTTGAGGAGATAATTCAAGCCCATTCCAAGGAGGATATCATGGAGATTTGGTTGGAATATCTTATCTAAGATATATGAGAGAAATGTGTGAGGATTTAAAGGGATTATATTTTGTAATAATGGGAAATAGGTTGAGAGAATAGTGGATCTGTAATAATGAGATGGTTGTCTTATCTTCAAGTCTCTCATGTATAAAAGAGAGTGCTCTCTCTTCGTGAGAATTCAATTAGGATGTAATTAGAATTAGAGTAGTCATTAGGATTCAAAAGAGAAAGGGATTCTTAGCTTTGATTCATATTCTTTCATTATTATGCTTTCATGATTGTCATTTGATTATTGTTATGTAATTCAAGATAGCTTTCTTTTGTGAGATCACATATGTTATTTGTCGTTAACTCTTCACATGTTGTATTGCTTTTCCTTTATGCAATTTCCTGCTTTCCTAGATTAATGTTTCCTACTTTCCTAGATTAGTTTCATTTCATAAATTTAGATTAGATGACTTCTACTTCAGTCCTGCATATATAGTGCGTGTGCTTTGTAATCCTATGAACCTCGGATTGACAAATTAAATGGTTGGGCAAATACTACAACGGAATTAAACGACAATATTTCCACCTAACATATTGGACCTTAAGAGGGTAAGTGATTACTTGCGATTCTTTAGAATTTCATTTACTCAAAACGCATTAAGAGAAGCTTTCCAAGATCACCATACTTTTGTTGAGTTAAGAGGTTAGGAAGGTTGGTAGTGTGACAAATATTTTGAAAATAAGATCTAATATGGGTATAGGCTGGACAATATAAGATAAAATGTTTTTCATCTTCAACCTTCTTAGTGTCACAAAGGTGGCACTCTTTCATCCCAAGGCATTTTAGGAATTGACCAATGCCCAGTTTCAATATGGAGCTAGTGAGAATTTGTTCTTATCTTAGAAATGCTTATTTTTTTCTTTACACTTGGAAAAAAGATAGATAATTTTGATCTTCTAGATTAGGATTCATTACATCCTTATAATACCTTAATTTTCTTTTTTCATCTAACTCTTTATCACACCACATTTTCTCCTTAAATTTTGATTTGACGTTTTTTTAATAGTATTTTTTTTTTCTGCAAAATGGTGTCTTCCATGATTCCCCATTAATTGAACCAATACCGGGCATCTTTATGCCATCCTAATTGAAAATAACATATCTTTAATTTTCCTAATAAATATTATATATATACGTTGTTATTTCTTTTAATTTCAACCATTTATCTTATTATCTGAAAATTAATATTATTATGAAAATTTTAATAATGTTAATTGTTTTGATTCATTTCATAAATTAAACAGTTTCTTCATTTAAAATAACTAATTCATGTCTCCTTTTTTATTTTCCATTGTAAAAAAGGAGTTTGACTCAAACCATAATTTTCTATGATTTGCATCCTATTTCTTAAATGTTGAGTAGAGAACCTTTGTAAAAATCATAGGCTTGGGATTCTAGGTCATTAATATTTCCCCTTAATGAAATCGGTTAACACAATTTTAATATAAATTAATTTTAGGTTTAGTTGTGAATTAATGGAAGTTTATTGTAGTTAAAGTGAAGTTTCATTTTTGTTTTTGATTATATTAAGGTTAATGTTTATGGTAAATACTTTTATTATATGTTTAATTTTTTTCCAAGGAAAAAAAGCATAATTTTATTACATCATGGTGTACAAAATTACATTTTGTATATACACCTCTTGGTGTATTCTGTTACATTCGAGTCTATAGCTGAATGCTATCTTTTTTCATTTCGAGAATGCTTCTGCACCTTGTTAATTCCACAAAAATTATGTTTCTTTGGACTTTCTTGAACATGTACTACTGTATGCGCTTCGACTGATCCTCATTTAGGACTGTTTTTTGCATATATTATGCATAAAAAAAATACAAAAAACTTCTTTACTGAATGTTGTTTAATCCAAAAATGGTCAATGAATATATTCATATGCTTGTTCATTGTGATATTCAGTTATTTTCCATTGGCCCATAGCCAAATTAAGCCCCTCTTTCGACCACTGGTCCACTTCTTTATTATTTTCCCTCTAGACATGTTGACTAACAAAGTGTCAAATGAGGTCTGTAAATGAGTAATTTGATCCACCAAGGCAATGAGTCTTGTGTTTAAGCATCTTTGGGTGCCTTTTATCTAGTTTATGATGCTTAAAGAGTCCTCTTAAACTTTTAAAGAGAGACAACCCTTTTCAATGGCGAAGGCAATGAGTAGTTTAAGGCTCAAAATTTCTGGAAAGTTATTTGTTCCTAGACCAATACCAAAAGTCATAATAAAGTAGTGCGAAGATGAAAGAAATAGGATTTTTCCTCCTACACAAAGCTCTCAGAGGCCTAAATCCAAGTTATATTTTATATAACCCAATTTTGGGGAATAAATACCTGAGGGGGACGAGTCCCAAATCAATTCATCTTCGCAGTCCATGAGTGTTACGTGTGAGGAATTTAGATTGAAAATGTATCTTTCCAGTTCAATTTTTTATTCTTTGCTAAGACCTAGTCTGTTTTCATTCGTCCATCCCTGTGACCATAAGGTGGAGTGACTGTGATCCGCCATATTATTTAAATGGGTAAAACCCAAAGAATTCAGATGTTGAATTAACTATTCTGAAAGTATGTGTTTACCTTCACTCCCTGGCCAAGGGTATTTCCCTATTCTGAAACAATGTCCATTATCGAGTTTCCAAGATAAACCATTTTCAATTAGTGGAAAAGAATTTAAAATTTCTTTCTAGATCACCGAGGCCCCCTTTTTGGATTTTTGTTGACTTCTGATCCAAAAATCCAGTGGGACTGGTTCAATATGTTTTTGAATAATTACCTTTGTCCAGAGGCTGATGGAGTTTATAATCCACCATCTCCCCTTGGCCGCTAGTTCTTTGGAAAAGACAAAAATGTTTTTGAGTACCCAGCCTCCCATTGCCTTTGGGACAACAATTTTATCCCAACAGACCCAAGGGATTACATGAGCTTCCTTTTTTCAACTCCAAAGGAATTTTGAGGTGATTTTTCTTGCTGCTTCTAGAATTCCTTTAGGGATCCAAGAGAGGGACATCCAATAAATCGGGATATCTTTGAAAACTAATTTCACCAGTAGTAATCTCCCTATGCGTGAAAGCCACTGGTGACTCCAAGTATTTAGTCTTTTGTCCATTTTCTTTAGAAGCCACTTGCAATCTTCTTTTTTTTAATCATTTGGTTTTAGAAGAAAACCCAAGTACTTTAGACCATCATCTAAAGTCTTCCTTTTGAAGTGGAAAAATAACCTGAGGGCTTGCTCTCCTTGTTCAAATAAGAGATGTGTAGAGAGCGATGATTTTTTGTTATTGATTTGCATCCCTGTTTCTTTTGAGAATAGAGAAAGAATATTCCTTAAGACCTCATCTTCCCTTCTGTATCCTCCACTAAAAATTAAAACATCGTCCACGAAAAGGAGGTGTGTGAGATACAATACATGAGATATTTTGATTCCATAGAAGGTGCCTGCACTCTTTTCATGTGTGATTTCTCAGTTGAGTCCTTATTCTGTTGATACTAAGAGGGGGGTGAATTAGTATCAAGTACAATTTAAAACCTTTTTCAACTTATAATTAAACCATTCAATTATATCCAATGAGAATAATTAAACCATTCAATTATATCCAATGAGAAATTAACAATGGTATATAAGAGTTACACCAATACACTACAATACACCATGCACAATATATGAGAAATAATCAATAGTTTTTGTTCATGGAAGTAATGATTTCCAAAGGTAGCTACAAATTTCCAAATGTAAAAGGAGGGATAAACTTCCAAAAGGAAGATAAGTTCCTCCAATATCAAGAGATATGAACTCTCTATCCTTTTCCCTTCCACTCCAAGAATATATGAGAGATAACAAAACTTATTCAATTCTGGTCTGTTCAGAAGACCCAACTTGTACAGCATGCCCTGTGTCTGACATTTTAATAACATCTTTGATTCTGAAAATCCCATTTCACAAGAAACTACAGTCCACTCTTTCCAATGGAAGTGGTCCCAATTGAATTTGGAGTCTGTAAGAAAGTTATGACTGTTTTACCTGAACACCTGTTTATTGACTAGTTTTAGGACTGGTCACAAAACCTATATTCCATGTGAGTATATCTCCATAATTATAGCGAATCAAGAGCTGAACTTTTTACCAGAGGTACCTTGATGTGTATTCTCACTACCATAGCGATTTCACCATCTGAATCATTCTAGAAAACAAGTTATGGCAAATGGTAAGATGACCTGAAAATAACATACCTTAGAACACATCAACAAAAGTCTTCATCCCTTTGAACCGGCCTTCTTTTACTTCTTTCTTCTCTCTGAAATTCGACTTGTATCAAATGAATGTATATAATGATGTTTTGTTTATACCATTTATGTCACTTCCTTTTAACATTAGGGGCCGACTCCGACACTTTCTTATTTTTGTAATTCTTTTCTTAATTGTCTTCGTGGCCTACATGTATAATTCACTTTTATCATTCTTCAAAATTCATTTCTCCTCAACCGTGAGGATTCATCGACGTACATATACCACCGAAAGAGCATGATGTATACTATCCATCCATGGATGTTGTATCTTCATTTTCATTTTCCTTCATGTCCAAATAACTTCATCAATCTTCTGGTCCAAAACCCATGACTAGGGTTGACATCAATGACAACAACCAATCTTCCAACATATTCTACTAAGAGGAAGAGAAGTGGTGATAAGGGACACCCTTGTCTGAGTCCTCTTTCTTAGGAAAATGAGGAAGAAGTCGAGCCATTTATTCGGACCACAAAGGAGGCCGAAGTGAGGCAATTCATAACATAATTTATGAAAGGAACATCAAACCCTAGATAAGTAAGTAATAACCGAATGTACAACCAACTTACTCTATCAAATTATTTTCAGAGGTCGATCTTTAACACTACTCCTTTTAAACTTCTTTTCTTCATTCTGTGAATTCCTTCTTGCAATATACCTATGGCTTCATGGATTTGTATTCCTTCCAGAAAGGCAAACTATTGTTACAAAATATTTTTGGATAGGATTCTTTTAATACTTCTATAAATTACTTTGGAGACGATCTTGTAGGCACAATTACAAAGAGAGATTGGTATGAAGTCATCCAGAGTCTCTGGGTTATCCGTCTTTGGGATAAGTGCAAGGAACGTTGAGTTAAGTCTCCGAGGAATTCAGCCTGAAGTTCTAATTTCCTCAAGCATCTTCAACAAATTAGGTCCTACAAACTCATAACAGCCCAGGAAGAATTCAATAGTCCATCCATCTGGGCCTTGGATTTTATCTTTTTGGAAAATGTGAAGCACTTCTAGGAGATCTTTTTCTGTAACTTCTTCCATCAGGATCCGGTTGTCTATTTCCTCAACAAATTTGGGAAACAATTGTGCCACTTGGACTACTTCTTCAATAGAAGCTTGGGTTTCTTCTTTGAAAAGATTTTGAAAGTAATTTTTCCCTAGTTTTGACATACCTTCAAAAGTTGTTTCCAAGTTTCCTGCCGAATCCTTCAATTGCCAAATAGTATTGATATTTTTTCTTCCCTTCGCAAAATCTTGGAAGAACTTTGTGTTTTCATCTCCACTCTCCAACCAAATAACTCTACTCTTTAATCTCCAGGATTCTTCCTTCTCCTTGACTCAGTTGTGACAAAACCTCCCCCCTCTTCTTCCAATAATCTTTGTAACTCAATTTCGATTTATTTTAATTCCTTGTCCTCATTTTTCTTTTTTGGGAGGCCCATGGTTTTACCACTTCTTTGATCCTTTTCAGATTTTCTATGAACTAGAAATCTCCCGAATGAGGTAGATCCTGTCTAAAGGGGATCCAATGTTCCTTTATCAGTTCAAAGAAGGAGTCATCTTCTAGCCAAGTTTTGTTAAATTTAAATGGACTAGCTGGCTTCTCTGAATCCTGTCTGAATTCCAAAAAGATTGGATAGTGATCTAAAAATCCTCCAAAACCAATCCACTACTTTACGGTTAATTGTTTGTCCAAAAGAGAGTCAGTTATCAGGAACCAGTCTAGTCTTTTAGCAACTCCTTCTACTCCTACCCTATTTTTTTTCTAGGTAGGCTTGAGGAGTAAAGGGTCAAGATCCATTAATTTTCACTCCTCAAATTTTTGACAGAAAAAAAATGCCAGAGGGTCAGGCCTGGTGTTATCCCCCCACACTTCTAAAGGAGACAGAGAGAGGTTTAAGTCTCCCCCCTAAAATTAGCAACTCTTTAAATTTTTATTATATGTTCATTATATGAAATATTGTTATTTTAAGTGCAAGCATGTCTAGTTTAGATTAGTGAGCTGAAATGTTGTGATTTCAAACTATAAGTATCTTCATGCCATATATCAACAATATATATAAAATATCGTGATTTAGGTGGAAGCACCCTCACATTATAGGCTGGTTACATGGAACATTGTGATTCTAGGTACAAGTATTCATTTATCATACATCAACTACAAGGAACATTGTGATACTAAGAATAAGTACCTCCTTGTTGCACATTAATCATAAGGAACACTGCAAACAATGTGATTCTAGGTGCAATTACCCCATTTTGTATGCTATTTACATGAAACATTGTGATTCCAATTGCAAGTACCCCATGTGACATGCGATAGGTCAATTATACATAATGTTGAGATTTTAGGTGAACACATTCCCTTTTTGTAGGCTATCTATATGGAACATTGTGATTTTAAATATAAGTACCTATTGATTATAGGTCAGTTACATGGAAAATTGTAATTCTATATGTAATTATACATTTCTTGTAGGTCAATAACTATTTGGAACTTTGTGATTACAAGTGCAAGTACCTCCCCACTATAAGTTGGCTACATGTAATGTTGTGATTGTAAGTGCAAATAACCTCTTATTGTAAATTGTCTACAAGGCATATAGCTACATGGTGATCACATATATAAGTAGCTCCTTATTTATGTAAGTAGATTGTCTACCTAAAAATATATAATCACTACAGAGATTAGCTACATAGTGATTGATGAGACATGTAAACCCTATAAATTCTACACAAACTATCTACATAAAAAATTGGAATTCCAATTACAAATACTCTTTATCTCCCCATTGCAAGTATCCCCTTAATATAAGCTCATTGGGATATATGGAACATATGTATTCACTCATAGTGATTTTTCCTTTGAAGGGTTGGGTACACTTAGAAGGGTAACCCTTCTGATTTTTCCTTCCAAGAATTAGGTACACTTGAGAGATTAAGGAATTATAACGAAGAATTTTAAAAAACCTAACCATTGATATGCCTATGTCTAATTTCTTTCACAACTCTTTAATTTTACTCTTTATGTCAAGATTTCCCTTTGAAGGATTAATTACACTTAGGAGAGTAAGGTGAATGCCACAAAGAATTAAAATAAAAACAAATCACTAGGTCTAATTTATGATCCTAGTGACACATTTTCCCATGGTTTGAAAATATTCCATCACCTCTTTTGTAAAATACAAGAGATTGTCTTATTAGTTTGAAATTGTTAGGTAAAATTCACTTTACCCAATGGATTATTGTTGATGTTTAGATCTGTTAAGGTCCAAACAACAACCTCACGAGGATATGAATCCCCCTGCATTTTTAAAGAGGTGGTACTCCTATTTGGACAAAATATATATCTTGAATATCTTGAAATATGAAAATGAGAGAACGCTCAAAAGCAAACTCCAGATATTTATTTCTTTGATTCATACATGGAATGGTTCTCGATAACCTGATCTGATCTTTATATGCAACAAGTAACTTCTTAACAATGAAAATATTGAAGGAAGGCTTCAATATCAGAATATACACATATTCATCACCATTTATGCAACCCTCTAAATCACATGCAAGTAGATGATACATCTATATCTTCTCACAAGAAAAATGATGAAATAATTTCGATCATCTCAAATAACTTTAAATGAGTTCTGCATTCATAACTTGAAAGAATTTGATAGTAATACTTCAAAAATATGATACTCAAATATCCAAAGATTTCAGAAATCATTAAATTAAAACCCCAAAGTAGTCCTTTGTGGAGTTTTATTCATAAAATATATTCAACAATAGAAAACATCTCAACAAATCAATTGACTAAATCATCATAAATAAAGCTTGTCAAGAAAAAAGACTAAATTCCCATGAATCTAATAGAAAATATCGGGCTAGATGTGACAGTCAGATATATGGCCGTAAATAATCCATGATAATATAATAAAATTCTTGGAATAATACAAGAAAAGAACTCAAGAATCTCAACCTTGTGCTCAATTCATAAATACAAGCATAAAGCCATGAGAAAACTAGTGTAGAAGAAGAAGAAGAATGGAGAAGATGGATATCTTTATTTGTTGATCAAAATATTGGTTGCATGTTGATGGATGGACCCTTTCTATTATCATCTTCTTCTATGTTAATGCAGCCTTCTCTAACCCTTTGATGGAGCCTTCTTTTTCTTTTTAAAATATGGTCTTCTAACTTCTTGATGTAGTTAGGGTTTTTTCTCTTTCGTTGGAATTTTTCTTGAAATATTCAATTTAATTAATACCTCATTAAATACTCATTAATGAATTTATATCATTTACATTCATGCCTTGAAGTGGACCTTTTTCTTATTTAATAAAAGTTTTTATTTTTTAAAATAAACTTTTATTTTTCAAAAAGATTAATTTACTGTCTTTTAAAAGAGAGGATTGTATTTTAATTTTTTGGGAATGGTATTCAATTTCTCATCCATTAAAACCAATTTATATTTAAAATTCATCATCTGATATTCCAACAAGTTATTCTGAGCGATATTTCGATTTCTGGATCTCAATATATGAGCTCGTGAAGTCGAGGTACCAAGCAGATTTATCAACACACCATAAAACTATACTTGACTGTTATTTCCATTTCTGAGAATATTTTGGCCAATTTCAGCTCTGGAAACCTATTTAATCATCCTCCTCTTCGAATTAACTTTCCAACGAGGTATATTTTTCTGAAAACCGACGCCTGGATCTCAAGATACAAGCTCCAGAAGTCATAGACTCAACCATCATCCATTAATTTCGTGGGTCATTCTTAGCCCTTCATTTAAATTTGTCGTTTCTTTTAAAATGCCCATTTAAAATTCTAATTTTCTTAAAATACATATCCCACATGAATTTGTGGTTTTAATATTTTAGTGTATATATTAAATTTTTTAGCATACACTAAATGTGAAGCATATGGAGACTATGGAAGTTGTGCCTTACCTTAGATCTTAGTGACATAGAACAATACATCTCTCGATAATATTTTGGATGCCAAGTCATTGCCTAGTCATCACCCAGTCAACTTGTAGATGTCTGATACATCACATCCAATCAACATCCAGTGACCTCCCACGTGTCACTTTCATTTAGTTACAAAACATTTAGGACAAGAGAAATAATATAAAAATAATATGAGGAATTTATTTTGGATGTCAAGTCATTGCCTAGTCATCACCCAGTCAACTTGTAGATGTTTGACACATCATATCCAATGACCATCTAGTGACCTCCCATGTGTCACTTGCATATAGGTACAAAACATTTAGGAAAAGATAAATAATATAAGAATAATATGAGGAATTTATGGGGTTACGTAAAATATGGAAAAGGAAAAGAAAAATACTTAAGTATGGAGAGGAGATTAAGGAAGAGAGAAAAGAGAAAAATGGTTAAGTATGAAAAGAGAAGTGAAAGGAATATGAGACTAAGTATGAGATAAATTCCTAATGGAACATGAAAGTAATGAGGAAAATGGTTAAGTACAAAGAGTAGAGTAAGAAGATTAGTGGGGAAGGAGAGTAGAGTGGAAGATGAACAAATGACTAAGTATGGAATGAGAGTAGAGTGGAAGAGGGAAAAATAGTTAAGTATGGAAAGGAGAGTAAGAGAGAAGAGAGTGAAAGAGGGAAAAATGGTTAAATATGGAAAGGAGAGTACGAGAGAAGAGATTAAGGAATGGAAGGTAGAAAAATGGCTAAGTATGAGAAGTGAAGGGAATATGATAGTAATGAGAAAATGGGAAAATGACTAAGTATGCGATGAGAGTATGAAGAGAGGTGAAGGGATAAGAGAGGAAAATGGTTAAGTGTGGATATGAATGGAGATGGAAGGTGAGAGAAATGACTAAGTGAGGAGAGTACTTAGTTAAAATTTTGAAAATGAAGAGGAAAGGTGCACCATACTTAGACAAACTCTTCTTGCCATTTTTCAAAGTTCTTTTTGCAATCTCTATGTCGGACTTTTGGACAAAATTATGAATATCTTGGGCATACATAATCAGATTTTTATTCCACAAAATGCATGACAAAGATGATATTGAGGAATACACCATGAGCTGATGAACATGCACAAATTCTTCCTTCTGAATAAATTTTGTTTTTTATTCCAAAGAGCATAAAATTGAGATGACCAAATTTTCAATCAACAATTATTCACACGTTATCACTAGTGAGAGAAATGCAACAAATTCAATATAGAAAATGTCAACAGAAAGATTAATAATTAATCAATGAAAAGCCATAAGTAATCCTCCACCATGAAATATAGGAAACCAAGTTTAGACTCCTCGATAAGACACATTACTATTTAATTTAATTTGTATTTCTTATATATGGTATTTTTCTTTTCCATTTTCATGGGAATATTTGAATTTTGACTTTCAAGAATATTTGAATTTTGACTTATGATATATATTATGAGACTAATTATATATGGAAAATATTAATTAGTATTTGTTAATTGTGGATAGTGTGGATAGTTGAGAGGAGAAATGTTGTTCTCTTTGTCTAGATTTTAATCTTAGTTGTTGATTAGGTTGTATCAATGATATCATCTTTGTTAATGGATTTGAGGATGGTACAAATCATATTTCTAGTATCATCACTATTTTTCCAAGCCAGCCCTCGTGGAAAACGCTCTGACTATTTCCCCGTGATCCATAGATGGTAAACGGGGTAAACCATTGACCTTGATTACGGGGCCTAACCTGGTGGGGACATTGAGTGAGGCCCAACAATATATATAATATATCTGGACATGGACTTCACCACAATAACTATTTATTTATAATCACAACACTCATCCACTTGAGCTAACCCACTGGGATATAGTAGCACCACTTTATTTGGGCTATTTAAAAAAATATGACGTCAACATAGTATTATTTTATGTAGAGTTTTTTAAAAGATATATTTTTGTCATTTTTTGAAAAATGTTGACATTAATAACACACTTTTTTTCAAAGGGCTATTTTGTAAAAATAAATCAATGTTGATATAATACGTCAATTTGTTTTTATTTTATTTTTCAATGATTTTCTTGGTTTTTTATTTCAAAGATGGTATAGTAGCGCTATGTTTTTAATCTACTATAAATTGTTTTTAGTTTGTTTTTTGGTGATGTTGGTATCATGAGTTTTAATTGTTATATTTAAAAAAAATAAAAAAAAGGAGCAATGGCTCAAATCTTGCTTTAATTTCTTTAATTCTAAAAAATTTAATGGAATTTTTACTTTAATATTATTATTTTTTATGAATTATCCCATGTCTTTATATTTCTATAAAAAATCATTGTTGTTGTCCTGCATGTTAGGAAACCAGGCCAACAACAATGCATCAACTTGTCTGAAAGTTTGTAAATTTTTTGTTTGTTAAAACTATATTTCTGAACATAATAAACTCTGAGACTATCTTTAATACAAAATACAAGCTATTGTTTTTTCCTAGATGACTACCATGGGGTGGGATTGAGATTCCCATACCTCCTATAATAAACAAAAAACTAAAAATGCTAGAAATAATAAAAAATAGGTGATGGGACGACCCTTTGCAACAAACACCTAACGTTGGGGGTAATCCGGGTTCATCAGGTCCATTTGAGGAGCTTGACCTGTAGTTGGACGTCATCGAGGTGCGATAAAATTTCATGTTTGGCTTCATGTCGTTCAACAAGAACTCGACCCATCAACAATTTCAAATGCCAATATATATCCACTGTTTTCAAATATTGAGAGACTCGAGCCCATGTTTCCAGTGTCTGGTACCCAGGAGCTAGTGGATTGAAGCACCTCCTCATTTGAGACGAAATTCCTTACAACGTGGAAATTGGCCTCAATGAGATCGATTTTAGCTCTAATTTTGGGAGGGTTATGGGCTTGGTGATCCTAAATAGATCTTAAGAAACAAATATGAGACGAGAGATAGAGCGACCCTTATTTATGCGAGAGGAACCCCCTCGATCATGTTGAGAGTGGCTACCTTTGGCCATTGCAACAGAAATAAAAAGTTGCGATGACGGGAAGGGGTAGAAGTAACGGGTAAGAGTATTAGAAGGTATTTGAGGAGGTGGCGTATTTGAGAAGAGCAGAGGAGAAAAGGGTGGTGAGACCAAACCCAAGAGAGCGTCAGGGTGATAAATCATCCAATTGTCCCATATCATAAATGAAATATGTGTGGCCATAATGACTTCAGAGAAGGGATGTAAAGGGGATGAGGTACACATGAAAAATCATAACGGATTGCAAGGTACCATTGGAGCATCGTTAGATCAAGGAGGAGGTAGGAGCATTGAAGAGCCAAGATAAGGGAAGTACACATGCTAGAGGGGATGGCAAGTGCCAATGGGATGGGGTGATGCATGGTGTCCTCCCTTGGGTGGTGGCCCCATGTCCCATTACTTCCTTATCACCCTATATCAGGGGGAAAGTTCTACTTGGACCAGGGTAAGACAACCATAGTGCAGGAGGGAGAGGGGGACAAGGTTCTAGGCTAGGTCTAGGGGATTGTATTCTATGTTGATGCCCTCATTATCTAGTCAATCAATGATTTTATTGGTTGATCATTTCACATGTGAAGGTATGATGACTTAGAACTTGGATATGAGAGATTGGATTCGCTCCAAAGTGCTAGTTAATCTCCAACTGGTGGTAATTTTACTCAAGGGAGATCCACATTGCAATTTTCAGAAAATGAAAATGATGAGTTGAGAATCTCCCTCTATGATGAGCATATGATAATGTTCTCTAAGGGATATATTGAGTCTATATTATAATTCTTGTAGCTCGACTACATTGTTTATTTTTATTTTGATGAAACTAGAATAGATTCTTGTGATATTCCTCGTGTTGGTGTGCAAGGATCCTCCATATCTAGCTCAGCCTGGATTGCCTTTGGAGGAACCATCAAAATATATCTTAAGGAAGCCAGTAGGAGGGGGGGACGAAGAAGAGGGATGGGTGGTACTAGGGGTGGGGGGAATGGTATTGGATGGGGTGGTAGGGGGTTGGATATTGATACCTTGGGGAATTATGAGCTCTTGGGGGAAGCAGTTCTAGTCCTAGGAGGACCAAGTGGAAGTTAACATTGTTTCTCTTATGTCCCGTTTGATTTTAGACCAGATCGTTTCTTCCTTCAAAAATTCATTTTTGAAGATACATTGGTTTCGTTCTTTCCATATATCACACAAGAGAAATCCTGGAATAATTTTCCATGTTCATATGACAATGGGGTTGGAGCAGGAAGTTGGTCTCCGTTGAGTGATGGTTGCAATGAGGTTGTCCCTTTTCCCGTCCGTTGTTCTAAATAGGAGAGCTTGTTGATCCTAGAGAGAAGAGGAGAAAGGGAATGAGTTGAGTATATGTTCCATAGTATCCTAATTATGTTTGCATAGGTGATAGAAAGCTAGACCTTGGAATCCATGTTTGAGCATATTTTCCCAAGTGAGTATTTTTCCTCGGCTGAGCATCCTGAGGAAGATGGAAACTTTTGGCCATAGTTTCTGGGTCCATATTTTTACCCAAAGATCATGTGTTGGTATTTTTTGATCACTTGTGGTAATATGATATGCCTATTTGAGGGAGAAGCATCCTGTAGATTGGTATCCCCATCTGATTCTATCATGCGCTATAATATTTCTTTAATATTATAAATTAAATGAGAATCTACATAAATTTAACAATTTTTGAAATATTGAGAAGATAATTTCCTTTAGTTAAATATAAAAAAATTGTAAAATTTTACAAAATTTAAGAACTTTAATGCATGGAGGGAGGGGGGATGGCACATATCATCTCCTCCAACCCCGTCTCCACGAGAAATTACCAACATGACCTCCCTCCCTCCATGGGTAAAATTTTCCAAATTCCCTCTTTTAAAAAAAAATCAACAATGGAGAGAAGAGGTAGATGAGACCCATCATCATCCCTAAGGTTTGGGGGTGATTCTCATCATTTCCCACCTCCCTCCACGCATTAAGGTTGAAACAATTTGACATTTTTCCAAATGTTTTAGAATTTCAACATAAGGGGAGGGGGACTGAGGTGATGATGATGAGTATCACCCCCTCATTCCTCCCTCCACCCTCGCTCTATGCATTATAGTTCACAAAAAATGTCATTTATACAAATGTTTTAAAATTTTAACATAAATTGAGGGGGGCTAATGTGATGATGATGACTATCACCCCCTCCTTCCTATTGAAATATTGTTTTCATTGATGTCAAAGGTAAACAAGATTGTGACATTCATGAATGCCATTGATGTCAAAGATAGGGGAGACTATGAATATATCTATGTATTGTTAACCTTTTGCAAGATCCCTATGCATTTACCCTGAATGACAATGCCATAAAAACAAGACGAATTATCGTGAAATCGAAGATTTGAAGAAAAATGGTGACTGGAAGCTGGACGAGATTACCCTACAAATATAGTATGAGATCGAGGAGACATAAAAACCAACAATAAGAACCCAATGGAACAAATGAAGCCTAGGAAAGCGTCAATTGCATTTTGGAAAGGGTTCTACAAGGATGCCTAATGGATAGGATAACCAGGCTGAGACAAAATATAAATCTCACATCCATAAGGAAGGTTTATTTCGAAGATTTTATATTGCAAAATCACTATTACATAATTTGAATAAGAATGAGTGAGACATGGAACACTGCGTGAGGATTTACCTTTTAGTTTTGGACTCCACAATATCTAATACCATATACCAGAGTATTGGAATATTTTCTAAAAATGCATTGCCAAAATTTCTGGGGGCTTATTTCTCTTAAGGAAAAAATATCTCGCACGCCCAAGCGACCTCTCATGGCAGGAGAAAAGAAAGATGACAGTATAGGATATCCTTTCAAACTGTTCATTGAGGAATCCCTTATGCAACAAAGGAACGAGATGATGGATAGTTTCGTGCAAATCCTTCGGTGGCTACCAACATGCGACACATATTCTTCGAGTGGAGGCGCCATCCCCTTCAAGGTAAAAATAAAATTTGATATTCCTATATTTGAAGGTTAGATAGATGCATATGTTGTAGACAAGTGGTTGAATCTACTAGAAGGGTAATTTTCTATCCATAAATTTTTGAATAGATAAAATATTACTTTTTCGCTCCTCAAAGTCGTTCCCCATGTCAAAGATTGGTGGGAAAATTTCTGTGAGAAAAAGGAAACAGAGGAACTCTCATTATTTACAGTCAGGGCCACCTGGGTATCTGTCAAGGATTTTATTAAGGAGAAATACTACCCTGTCGGAAGTTATGACAACTTGTATACAAAATGGACCACACTACGGCAAGAAAGAGACCAAGCAATGCCAGATTTCACAAATATCTTTCATACCTTGCGCACCAAGCTGGGTATCAAAGATTCAGAGCGACATATGGTGCTCAAGTATCGTGACACTCTGCATAGATACATCCATACTGAAATTAAATTTTTGGACATCTCATCCTTGGGCGTGAACTACCGATATGCCATCAAAATTGAGCAGAAGTTCAAACAAAAGACGTGAAAATTTGGGCATTGGAACCCCTCACAACAAAATCCAGGAAAGGGGGGGCCCAACCCAAAAAACAAAGGTCAAAGAAAATATGGACAGTATCAAGACAACCAGTCCAAGCCATAAGCAAAGAAGGACACCAGAAAGACAAAGAAAGATACTGGGAAGTGGTTTGACTTCCATAAGAGCCCTTGGCATAACACTATTGACTATCGCTCAAAGGAGTTGTTGGTAGCCGAAGTGAAAGCCTCTGAATCATATGTGGGTTCAGACTCTGATCCAGAACCAGAAAGGGGAAGACATATCATTGATGTAGAACCTAGTGCCACTGTTTCTACCACCAAGCTCCAGCCTGGTGAACTAGATGATCCAGAAGAAGGAGAACACCTCTTCCATTAACAGATGTGGGTAAAAGGCACCCACTGCACTTCATCGTGGATAGAAATAGCCAGAAGAACCTCATCTCAGCAGAGGTCATCAAGAGACTGGCTCTGTCGATAACACCACATCCACAAACCTACACCATTGGATGGCTCTGTCAAGGAAGCGATCTCCGCGTCAGCCAATAGTGTTGACTATCGTATGGCATCAAGCCCTTCAAAGACGAGGTATTGTGTGACATTGTTCCTCTGAAAGTTTGTGATTTTATTTTGGTCTAGCCTTATTTGTGGAAACTTCATGCTGTATCTGAGTCTAGGCCTCATAGTTTAATTATTACTTGGAACAGGAAATTGTATAGGATACCTAAGGCAGTCCCACCTAGTGCTATTTCCTTGATCTCTACTAAGAAATGCAGGAAGGTCATCTCTTAGATGGGGAAGTTTGTCTTGTTCATGATTCTCTCTTAGAATAAGCAAAAGATCACAGCCACATCCAGGGTCTCTTTGGTCAACCTCTCCACATAGCAGAAGCAAGTAGATAAGGTCATGGAAGAGTACTTAGATATCTTATCCTGACCTATCGGGGTACCTCTGCACTTCCAGGTCAATAACCCCATTGATCTGACCCCCGGTGCACAACTACCCAATGGGCCAGTCTATCACCGCTCTCTGTTAGAGAATAAGGATATCAAGCGACAGATCTAAGAACTTCTCCACAACGGGCACATCCTTCCCAGCTCATCACCTTGCAGGAGCCCAATCGTGCTGGTACAGAAGAAAGATGGAACTTGGTGACTCTACATTGATTAATGGGCTCTGAATAAAATCACAGTTAGAAAATGGTACCAAATTCCCTAAATTGACGACCTCCTGGATCAACTCACGAGGGCCAAATACTTTAGTAATATTGATCTGAATTCTGGCTACCACCACATCCCGATAGAATAGACAGATGTATGGAAAACCGCCTTCAAGTCAAAGGAAGGCCTTTTTGAATGGTTGGTCATGCCCTTTGGTTTGAAAAATGCTCCAGCCACTTTCATGAGGATGATGGACGATATCCTACGACCATTCACCAACACTTTTGTAGTGGTGTATCTAGATGACATTCTCATTTATAGAAAAACTTGGGTCGAACACTTGCAACATATTCAACAGGTTCTGCACACCCTGCGACAATACAAGCTATATGCCAACTTGGAAAAATGTTCCTTCGGCATGGACAGGGTCCATTACTTGGGATACATAATTGATCAGCATGGCGTACCTGTGGATCTAGCTAAGATCCAAGTTATCCATGACTGGCTAGCCCCAACCACACTCACTGAGCTTCAGAGCTTCTTGGGCCTTGCCAATTTCTATCACAGGTTCATGTTGGGATTCTCCCATATTGCATGGGCCCTCAGCCAAATAACCAGGGGTGGTGGTAAGGATAAATTTGCATGGGGCCAGTCCCAACAACAAGCGTTTCATGATTTGAAGAAATAATTGTGCTCAACCACAATACTTTCACTACCAGTCCTGCAACATCCCTTTGAGATCGAGACAAATGCTTCAGACTATGCAGCAGGTACCATTCTCACTCAGCACTACCACCCTGTGGCATATCATAGTGAGACACTATCAGATGTTTTCCGTAAGTACCCTACCTACGACAAATAAATTTACTCCATATTGAAATCCCGTTGCCAGTGGAGACATTACATTCTTGGGAAGGATATAGTCATCCACACTGATCATAAGCCACTGCCGTTCATGTAGACAAAAGGAAAATTATAGAATGATCACCATAAAAAGTGGTCCACATACTTCCTTATCACCCTATATCAGGGGGCAAGTTCTACTTGGACCAGGGTAAGACAATCATAGTGTAGGAGGGAGAGGGGGACAAGGTTCTAGGCTAGGTCTAGGGGATTGTCTTCTATGTTGATGCCCTCATTAGCTAGTTAATCAATGAGTTTGTTGGTTGATCATTTCACATGTGAAGGTATGATGACTTCGAACTTGGATATGAGATATTGGATTCACTCCAAAGTGCTAGTTAATCTCCAACTGGTGGTAATTTTACTCAAGGGAGATCCACATTGCAATTTTCAGAGAATGAAAATGATGAGTTGAGAATCTCCCTGTATGATGAGCATATGATAACGTTCTCTAAGGGATATATTGAGTCTATATTATAATTCTTGTAGCTCGACTACATTGTTTATTTTTATTTTGATGAAACTGGAATAGATTCTTGTGATATGCCTCGTGTTGGTGTGCAAGGATCCTCCATATCTAGCTCGGCCTGGATTGCCTTTGGAGGAACCATCAAAATATATCTTAAGGAAGCTAGCAGGAGGGGGGGACCAAGAAGAGGGATGGGTGGTACTAGGGGTGGGGGGAATGGTATTGGATGGGTTGGTAGGGGTTGGAGATTGATACCTTGGAGAATTATGAGCTCTTAGGGGTAGCAGTTCTATTCCTAGGAGGACCAAGTGGAAGTTAACATTGTTTCTCTTATGTCCCGTTTGATTTTAGACCAGATCATTTCTTCCTTAAAAATGTCATTTTTGAAGATACATCGGTTTCGTTATTTCCATATATCACACAAGAGAAATCCTGGAATAATTTTCCATGTTCAGTTGACAATGGGGTTGGAGTAGGAAGTTGGTCTCCGTTGAGTGATGGTTGCAATGAGGTTGTCCCTTTTCCCGTCCGTTGTTCTAAATAGGAGAGCTCGTTGATCCTAGATTGAAGAGGAGAAAGGGCATGAGTTGAGTATATGTTCCATAGTATCCTAATTATGTTTGCAGAGGTGATAGAAAGCTAGACCTTGGAATCCATGTTTGAGCATATTTTCCCAAGTGAGTATTTTTCCTCGGCCGAGCAGCCTGAGGAAGATGGAAACTTTTGGCCATAGTTTTTGGGTCCATATTTTTACCCAAAGATCATGTGTTGGGATTTTTTGATCACTTGTGGTAATATGATATGCCTATTTGAGGGAGAAGCATCCTATATATTGGTATCCCCATCTGATTCTATCATGCCCTATAATATTTCTTTAATATTATAAATTAAATGAGAATCTACATAAATTTAACAAATTTTTGAAATATTGAGAAGATAATTTCCTTTAGTTAAATATAAACAAATTGTAAAATTTTACAAAATTTAAGAACTTTAATGCATGGAGGGAGGGCGGATGGCACATATCATCTCCTCCAACCCCATCTCCACGAGAAATTACCAAAATTACCTCCCTCCCTCCATGCGTAAAATTTTCCAAATTCCCTCTTTTAAAGAAAATCAACAATGGAGAGAAGAGGTAGATGAGACCCATCATCATCCCTAAGGTTTGGGGATGATTCTCATCATTTCCCACATCCCTCCATGCATTAAAGTTGAAACTATTTGACATTTTTCCAAATGTTTTAGAATTTCAACATAAGGGGAGGGGGACTGAGGTGATGATGATGAGTGTCACCTCCTCATTCCTCCCTCCACCCTCACTCTATGCATTAGAGTTCACAAAAATTGGCATTTATACAAATGTTTTAAAATTTCAACATAAATTGAGGGGGGCTGATGTGATGATGATGACTATCACCCCCTCCTTCCTATTGAAATATTGTTTTCATTGATGTCAAAGGTAAACAAGATTGTGACATTTATGAATTCCACCGGTGTTAAAGATAGGGGAGACTATGAATATATCTATGTATTTTTAACCTTTTGCAAGATCCATATGCATTTACCCTGAATGACAATGCCATAAAAACGAGACGAATTATCGTGAAATCGAAGATTTGAATAAAAATGGTGATTGGAAGCTGGACGAGATGACCCCACAAATATAGTATGATATTGAGGAGACATAAAAACCAACAATAAGAACCCAATGGAACAGATGAAGCCTAGGCAAGCATCAATTGCATTTTGGAAAGGGTTCTGCAAGGATGCCTAATGGATAGGATAACTAGACTGAGAAAAAATATAAATCTCACATCCATAAGAAAGGTTTATTTCGAAGATTTTATATTGCAAAATCACTATTACATAATTTGAATAAGAATGAGTGAGACATGGAACACTGCGTGAGGATTTACCTTTTAGTTTTGGAGCCCACAATATCTAATACCAGATACCAGAGTATTGGAATATTTTCTAAAAGCGCATTGCCAAAATTTCTGGGGGCTCGAGTGATCCAGGTGGATATCGGTGTCCACCTACCTTTTCCAATAGGCTCAAATTAGTTTTATGACAATTTTGGCAATTTACGCTTTTTAGGAGTTTTAACTTCCGGGGCCATTTTGAGGGCCTAAATGAAATTTTTTCAAGATTGATCTTCTCAATGATTGCCAAAGGCATGATTGATCCTCCAAAATGAATCGCCTCGAAAATACCTTTCTAACGTGCTATCATACACCTAAGACGAAGATCGTATGAAAAAGTTACAACCTAGGGAAGTTGATGTACTAACTTACCGAGATAGGGCCCACATGACTTTTGGCGCTTCATCTCCTAGGGTTAGGTATTTGGATGTCTACGGTTTTTGGAATTCTTTTTTATTGTAAAATGGACTTCAGAGCCTCATTGTAATGATCTTCTTGCAAATGAGTGCAGCCGTCACATCTCTTCTCAGAGATAAGTCACCACCATTCCATCAAGCTTGTTTCCACTGCATTTTACAGTTTCAACTTATTTCCTTATTAAATAGAAAACCAATTTTACTGTATCTCTCTTATTTTGTGTTAACCACCTATTAATAATTTGTAGTCATTTAGTTTTTCTCATAAAATCCAGATCAGTGGTATCAGAGCGGTCTGCTCCTTGTCATCTTAATGGATGTCCCCAACGAGGTCGTAGTACAAAGAGTTGCGTCTCGAGCTTATTTCTCTTGAGGAAAAAAGATCTCGCACGCCCAAGCGACCTCTCATGGCAGGAGAAAAGAAAGATGATGGGATAGGAGCTCCTTTCAAACTGTTCATCGAGGAATCCCTCATGCAACAAAGGAACGAGATGATGGATAGTTTCGCGCAAATCCTTCGGTGGCTACTAAAATGCGACACATACTCTTCGAGTGGAGGCGCCATCCCCTTCAAGGTAAAAATAAAATTTGATATTCCTATATTTGAAGGTTAGATAGATTCAGATGTTGTAGACAAGTGGTTGAATCTACTAGAAGGGTAATTTTCTATCCATGACTTTTTGAATATATAAAATATTACTTTTGCGCTCCTCAAAGTCGTTCGCCATGTCAAAGAATGGTGGGAAACTTTCTGTGAGAAAAAGGAAACAGAGGAACCCTCATTATTTATAGTCAGGGCCACCTGGGTATCTGTCAAGGATTCTATTAAGGAGAAATACTACCCTGTCGGAAGTTATGACAACTTGTATACCAAATGGACCACACTGCGACAAGAAAGAGACCAAGCAATGCTAGATTTCACAAATATATTTCATACCTTGTACACCAAGATAGGTATCAAAGATTCATAGTGACATATGGTGCTCATGTATCGTGACACTTTTCATAGATACATCTAGACCAAAATGAACAGGAAATTATATAAGATACCCGAGGCAGTCCCACCTAGTGCTATTTCCTTGATCTCTGCTAAGAAATGCAGGAAGGTCATCTCTTAGATGGGGAAGTTTGTCTTCTTCATGATTCTCTCTTAGAATAAGCAAAAGATCACAGCCACATCTAGGGTCTCTTCAATCGACCTCTCCACATAGCAGAAGCAAGTAGATAAGGTCATGGAAGAATACTTAGATATATTATCCTGACCTATCGGGATACCTCTGCACTTCAAGGTCAATAGCCCCATTGATCTGACCCTCGACGCACCATTTCCCGATGGGCTAGTCTATCACCACTCTCTATTAGAGAATAAGGAGATCAAGTGACAGATCTAAGAACTTATCCACAAGGGGCACATCCTTCCCAGCTCATCACCTTACGGGAGCTCAATCGTGCTAGTACAGAAGAAAGATGGAACTTGGTGACTCTACATTGATTACCGGGCTCTGAATAAAATCACAGTTAGAAACCGGTACCAGATTCCCTAAATCGACGAACTCCTAGATCAACTCACGAGGGACAAATACTTTAGTAATATTGATATGAGGTCTGGCTACCACCAGGTCTCAATAGAATAGACAGATGTATGGAAAACCGCCTTCAAGTCAAAGGAAGGACTTTTTGAATGGTTGGTCATGCCCTTTGGTTTGACAAATGCTCAAGCCACTTTCATGAGGATGATGGATGATATCCTGTGACCATTCACCAATACTTTTGTAGTGGTGTATCTAGATGACATTCTCATTTATAGAAAAACTTGGCCCGAACACTTGTAGCATATTCAACAGGTTCTACACAGCCTGCAACAGCACAGGCTATATGCCAACTTGGAAAAATGTTCCTTCAGCGTGGACAGGGTCCATTACTTGGGCTACATAATTGATCAGCATGGCGTACATGTGGACATAGCCAAGATCCAATTCATCTATGACTGGCCAGCCCCAACCACACTCCCTAAGCTTAAGATCTTCTTGGGCCTTGCCAATTTCTATCATAGGTTCGTGTTGGGATTCTCCCATATTGCATGGGCCCTCAGCCAAATAACCAGGGGTGGTGGTAAGGATAAATTTGCATGGGGCTGGTCCCAACAACAAGCGTTCGACGATTTGAAGCGACGATTGTGCTCAGCCCCAATACTTTCACTACCATACCTACAACATCCCTTTGAGATCAAGACAAATGCTTCAGGCTATGCGGTGGGTGTCATTCTCACTCAGTACTGCCACCCTGTGGCCTATAATAGTGAGACACTATCAGATGTTGTCCGTAAGTACCCTACTTACGACAAATAAATTTACTCCATTGTGAAATCATGTCGCCAGTGGAGACATTACATTCTTGGGAAGGATATAGTCATCCACACTGATCATAAGCCACTGCAGTTCATGTAGACAAAAGGAAAATTGTAAAATGATCTCCATAAAAAGTGGTCCACATACTTCCTTATCACCCTATATCAGAGGGCAAGTTCTACTTGGACCAGGGTAAGACAATCATAGTGTAGGAGGGAGAGGGGGACAAGGTTCTAGGCTAGGTCTAGGGGATTGTCTTCTATGTTGATGCCCTCATTAGCTAGTCAATCAATGAGTTTATTGGTTGATCATTTCACATGTGAAGGTATGATGACTTCGAACTTGGATATGAGAGATTGGATTCGCTCCAAAGTGCTAGTTAATCTCCAACTGGTGGTAATTTTACTCAAGGGAGATCCACATTGCAATTTTCAGAGAATGAAAATGATGAGTTGAGAATCTCCCTCTATGATGAGCATATGATAACGTTCTCTAAGGGATATATTGAGTCTATATTATAATTCTTGTAGCTCGACTACATTGTTTATTTTTATTTTGATGAAATTGGAATAGATTCTTGTGATATGCCTCATGTTCGTGTGCAAGGATCCTCCATATCTAGCTTGGCTTGGATTGCCTTTGGAGGAAATATCAAAATATATCTTAAGGAAGCCAACAGGAGGGGGGGACCAAGAAGAGGGATGGATGGTACTAGGGATGGGGGGAATGGTATTGGATTGGGTGGTAGGGGGTTGGAGATTGATACCTTAGGGAATTATGAGCTCTTGGGGGAAGCAGTTCTAGTCCTAGGAGGACCAAGTGGAAGTTAACATTGTTTCTCTTATGTTCCGTTTGATTTTATACCAGATCGTTTCTTCCTTCAAAAAGTCATTTTTGAAGATACATCGGTTTCGTTCTTTCCATATATCATAGAAGAGAAATCCTGGAATAATTTTCCATGTTCAGTTGACAATGGGGTTCGAGTAGGAAGTTGGTCTCCATTGAGTGATGGTTGCAATGAGGTTGTCCCTTTTCCCATCCATTGTTCTAAATAGGAGAGCTCGTTGATCCTAGAGAGAAGAGGAGAAAGGGCATGAGTTGAGTATATGTTCCATAGTATCCTAATTATGTTTGCAGAGGTGATAGAAAGCTAGACCTTGGAATCCATGTTTGAGCATATTTTCTCAAGTGAGTATTTTTCCTCGGCTGAGCAGCCTGAGGAAGATGGAAACTTTTGGCCATAGTTTCTGGGTCCATATGTTTACCCAAAGATCATTTGTTGGTATTTTTTGATCACTTGTGGTAATATGATATGCCTATTTGAGGGAGAAGCATCCTTTAGATTGGTATCCCCATCTGATTCTATCATGCCCTATAATATTTCTTTAATATTATAAATTAAATGAGAATCTACATAAATTTAACAATTTTTGAAATATTGAGAAGATAATTTCCTTTATTTAAATATAAAAAAATTGTAAAATTTTACAAAATTTAAGAACTTTAATGCACGGAGGGAGGGGGGATGGCACATATCATCTCCTCCAACCCCATCTCCATGAGCAATTACCAGCATTACCTCCCTCCCTCCATTGGTAAAATTTTCCAAATTCCCTCTTTTAAAAAAAAATCAAGAATGGAGAGAAGAGGTAGATGAGACCCATCATCATCCCTAAGGTTTGGGGGTGATTCTCATCATTTCCCACCTCCCTCCATGCATTAAAGTTGAAACTATTTGACATTTTTCCAAATGTTTTAGAATTTCAACATAAGGGGAGGGGGACTGAGGTGATGATGATGAGTCTCACCCCCTCATTCCTCCTTCCACCCTCGCTCTATGCATTAGAGTTCACAAAAATTGGCATTTATACAAATGTTTTAAAATTTCAACATAAATTGAGGGGGGCTAATGTGATGATGATGACTATCACCCCCTCCTTCCTATTGAAATATTGTTTTCATTGATGTCAAAGGTAAACAAGATTGTGACATTCATGAATGCCACCGATGTCAAAGATAGGGGAGACTATGAATATATCTATGTATTGTTAACCTTTTGCAAGATCCCTATGCATTTAACCTGAATGAAAATGCCATAAAAACGAGACGACTTATCATGAAATCAAAGATTTGAAGAAAAATGGTGATTGAAAGCTGTACGTGATGACCCTACAAATATAGTATGAGATCGAGGAGACATAAAAACCAACAATAAGAACCCAATGGAACAAATGAAGCCTAGGCAAGCGTCCATTGCATTTTGGAAAGGGTTCTACAAGGATGCCTAATGGATAGGATAACCAGACTGAGACAAAATATAAATCTCACATCCATAAGGAAGGTTTATTTTGAAGATTTTATATTGCAAAATCACTATTACATAATTTGAATAAGAATGAGTGAGACATGGAACATTGCGTGAGGATTTACCTTTTAGTTTTGGAGCCCACAATATCTAATACCAGATACCAGAGTACTGGAATATTTTCTAAAAGCGCATTGCCTAAAATTCTGGGGGCTTGAGTGATCCAAGTGGATATCAATGTCCACCTACCTTTTCCAACAGGCTCAAATTAGTTTTATGACAATTTTGGCAATTTACGCTTTTTAGCAGTTTTAACTTCCGAGGCCATTTTGAGGGCCTAAATGAAATTTTTTCAGGATCGATCTTCTCAATGATAGACAAAGGCATGATTGATCCTCCAAAATAATATCCTTGAAAATACCTTTGTAACGGGCTATCATACGCCTAAGACGAAGATCATATGCAAAAGTTACAACCTAGGGAAGTTGATGTACTATCTTACCGAGATGGGGCCCAAATGACTTTTGGCGCTTCATCTCCTAGGGTTGGGTATTGGGATGTATAGGGTTTTTGGAATTCCTTTTTATTGTAAAGAGGACTTCAGAGCCTCATTGTAATGATCTTCTTGCAAATGAGTGCAACCGTCACATCTCTTCTCAGAGATAAGCCGCCACCATTCCATCAAGCTTGTTTCCACTACATTTTATAGTTTCAACTTATTTCCTTATTAAATAGAAAACCAATTTTACTGTATCTCTGTTATTTTGTGTTAATCACCTATTAATAATCTGTAGTCATTTAGTTCTACTCATAAAATCTGGATCAGTGGTATCAGAGTGGTCTGCTCCTTGTCGTCTTAATGGATGTCCCCAACGAAGTCGGAGTACAAAGAGTTGGGTCTCGAGCTTATTTCTCTTGAGGAAAAAAGATCTCGCACGCCCAAGCGACCTCTCATGGCAGGAGAAAAGAAAGATGACGGGATAGGAGATCCTTTCAAACTGCTCATTGAGGAATCCCTCATGCAACAAAGGAACGAGATGATGGATAGTTTCGTGCAAATCCTTTAGTGGCTACCAACATGCGACACATACTCTTCGAGCGGAGGCGCCATCGCCTTCAAGGTAAAAATAAAATTTGATATTCCTATATTTGAAGGTTATATAGATGCAGATGTTGTAGACAAGTGGTTGAATATACTAGAAAGGTAATTTTCTATCCATAACTTTTTGAATAGATAAAATATTACTTTTGCACTCCTCAAAGTCGTTCCCCATGTCAAAGAATGGTGGAAAACTTTATGTGAGAAAAAGGAAACAGAGGAACCCTCATTATTTACAGTCAGGGCCACTTGGGTATCCATAAAGGATTCTATTAAGGAGAAATACTACCCTGTCGGAAGTTATGACAACTTGTATACCAAATGGACCACACTGCAGGAAGAAAGAGAGCAAGCAATGCCAGATTTCACAAATATCTTTCATACCTTGCGCACCAAGTTGGGTATCAAAGATTCAGAGCAACATATGGTGCTCAAGTATCGTGACACTCTGCATAGATACATCCAAACTGAAATTAAATTTTTGGACATCTCATCCTTGGGCATGAACTACCGATATGCCATCAAAATCGAGCAGAAGTTCAAACAAAAGACGTGAAAATTTGGGTCTGGGAACCCCTCACAACAAAATCCAGGAAAGGGGGGCCCCAACCCACATAACAAAGGACAAAGAAAATATGGACAGTATTAGGACAACCAGTCCAAGCCATAAGCAAAGAAGGACACCAAAAAGACAAAGAAAGATACTAGGAAGTGGTTCGACTTCCATAAGAGCCCTTGGCATAACATTGTTGACTATCGCTCAAAGCAGTCGCTGGTGGCCGAAGTGAAAGCCTCTGAATCATATGTGGTTTCAGACTCTGATCCAAAACCATAAAGGGGAAGACATATCATTGATGTAGAACCTAGTGCCACTGTTTCTACCACCAAGCTCTAGCCTGGTGAACTAGATGATCCAAAGGAAGAAGAAAACCTCTTCCATTCACAGATGTGGGTAAAAGGCACCCACTACACTTCATCATGGATAGTGGTAGCCTGAAGAACCTCATCTCAGCAAAGGTCATCAAGAGGCTGGCTCTGCTGACAACATGACACCCACAACCCTGCACCATTGGATGGCTCTGTCAAGGAAGCGAGCTCTGCGTCAGCCAATAGTGACGACTATCATATGGAATCAAGGCCTTCAAAGACGAGGTATTGTCTGACGTTTCGCCTCTCAAAGTTTGTGATGTTCTTTTGGTCTAGCCTTATTTATGGAAACTTCATGTTGTATATGAGTCTAGGCCTTGTAGTTTAATTATTACTTTGAATAGGAAATTGTATAGGATACCTGAGGCAGTCCCACCTAGTGCTATTTCCTTGATCTCTGCTAAGAAATGCAGGAAGGTCATATCTTATATGGGGAAGTTTGTCTTCTTCGTGATTCTCTCTCAGAATAAGAAAAAGATCACAGCCACATCTAGGGTCTCTTCGGTCAACCTCTCCACATAGCAAAAGCAAGTAGATAAGTTCATGGAAGAATACTTATATATCTTATCTTGACCTATCGAGGTACCTTTGCACTTCTAGGTCAATAACCCCATTGATCTGACCCTCGACGCACCATTTCCCAATGGGCCAGTCTATCACCGCTCTCTGTTAGAGAATAAGGAGATCAAGCGACAGATCTAAGAACTTCTCCACAAGGGGCACATCCTTCCCAACTCATCACCTTGCAGGAGCCCAATCGTGCTGGTACAGAAGAAAGATGGAACTTGGTGACTCTACATTGATTAATGGGCTCTGAATAAAATCACAGTCAGAAACTGGTACCAGATTCCCTAAATCGACGACCTCCTGGATCAACTCACGAGGGCCAAATACTTTAGTAATATTGATCTGAAGTCTGGCTACCACCAGGTCCCGATAGAATAGACAAATGTATGGAAAACTGCCTTCAAGTCAAAGGAAGGCCTTTTTGAATGGTTGGTCATGCCCTTTGGTTTGACAAATGATCTAGCCACTTTCATGAGGTTTATGGATGATATCCTGTGACCATTCACCAATACTTTTTTAGTGGTGTATCTGGATGACATTCTCATTTATAGAAAAACTTGGGCCAAACACTTGCAGCATATTCAACATGTTATGCACACCCTGCAACAACACAAGCTATATGCCAACTTGGAAAAAATTTCCTTCGGCATGGACAGGGTCCATTACTTGGGCTACATAGTTGATCAGCATGGAGTACATGTGGATCTAGCCAATATCCAAGTCATCCATGACTGGCCAGCCCCAACCGCACTCACTGAGCTTCATAGCTTCTTGGGCCTTGCCAATTTCTATCACAGGTTCATGTTGGGATTCTCCCATATTGCATGGGCCCTCAGCCAAATAACCAGGGGTGGTGGTAAGGATAAATTTGCATGGGGCCGGTCCCAACAATAAGCATTTGATGATTTGAAGCAACGATTGTGCTCAGCCCCAATAATTTCACTACCAGACCTGCAACATCCCTTTGAGATCGAGACAAATTCTTCATACTATGCGGTGGGTGTTGTTCTCACTCAGCACTGCCACCCTGTGGCCTATCATAGTGAGACATTATCAAATGTTGTCTGTAAGTACCCTACTTACGACAAATAAATTTACTCCATTGTGAAATCCTGTCGCTAGTGGAGACATTACATTCTTGGGAAGGATATAGTAATCCACACTGATCATAAGCCACTGCAGTTCATGCAGACACAAGGAAAATTGTAGAATGATCACCATAAAAAGTGGTCCACATACTTGCAACAATTCCACCTCAACATCAAGTATAAAATAGGAAGCACTAATTGTGTCGATGATTGCCTCAGCAGACTGCCAGTCATGGAACTCACCACAGTGCTAGACTCTTGCAGCCATGAGACCTCTTGATTGCCCCAACTCTATGAGATAGAGCCAAACTTCGCCACCACCTACCAAATGTTGGGTGCAAATTCAGTTGTCGATAATTTCCATATTCAGGATGGGTTGTTGTGTCATCTGGGTGATATCTATGTTCCATCAAGAGAGCGAGCGAAGATGATATGGGAATCCCACTACAGTCAGGTGGCAAGACACTTCAACGTAAAAATTACAATGGAGATGCCACAAAAACATTTCTACTAACCGAAACTTCAATAGGAGGTCAGAAAGTATATCAGGTTCTACACTGCCTACGCTCTTGCCAAAACTACCACTAAGAAACAGGTCCTGTACACCCCTCTTCCTACTCCTGATAGACTATGGGAATCCATCTCAGTGGACTACATGTTGGGCCTCCTGTCCACCAAGCGGGGAAATGACTTTGTTTTTGTGGTTGTTGATCGCTTTTCTAAGATGGTGATTCGTGTTGCCTGTAAGAAGAACATCATAGCAGAGGCCACTGCCAAGCTCTTCTTTGAATGAGTCTGGGTACATTTTGGAATCCCAAAAACCATTGTCTCAGATCGGGACAGTTGATTTCTTAGCACATTCTGGTCAAGCCTCTGGTCACTGCTGGACACCAAGCTCACCAAATCCACGACCTTCCACCCCCATATAGATGGCCAAACCGAAGTCATAAATTGAATGATTGTGCATATCCTTCACATGTATAATTCAAAGAACCCCTTCACATGGGATGAGAGCCTTCCCTTTGTCCAACATAGCTACAACCGAGCCCTGCATATCTCAACTGATCACAACCCCTTTCAGGTGGGGTTGGGATTCCAACCATTGGGTCCCATAGATGTTTCACTTGCCCTTGCGTTCACCTTGACTGACTCATCTCTTGCTCCAACTGAAGCTGACAAAGCCACCTGGTTCATTGAGTGGATCCATCACATCCACCTACCGGTTCAGGATATCCTACAGAAGTCCAATGACAAGTACAAGCCCAGATCACCGAGGGCCCAATTTCTTGATACTCATTAGGCCAACTCAGATGCCACATCAACAGTTGTGTCATAACCATTAAGAGTCAATGTCCTCCCCCACATAAGAGGCCAAGACAGTACGAAGAGCCACGTGGAAGCCACCTCATTTTCCATTCACCATGGTGGTCGAAGCACATAGTGGCATGGTTCCAGTGCTAGATATTGAGAGATTGGAATAGAGTGCATGGAGTTAAATTTATTGGGGCCTAGGGGGCGATACCTTGATGGCTCAGTGCCCCAATGATCCAATATCAAAGTATCATATACTAAAAGAATGAAGTGTGTGCACAGTGCCAAATTTTCGAGGACCCGATACCCATTATGATAACTCATATGTCACATCAACATCCATATCAATGCCACGTTAGAACACCGTATGAAACCAATATAGTGCCATGTGTCAAGTGTTGAGTCATCAAGGCATACAAACAAGAGATGGCATAAGTGATGACATCATGTCCACGACAATGAGACATCAATGCTACGGTAGATGCCATGTTGTCTAGTACTTGTGGAAATAAATACATGTAGAAGACCATGTTAGCAATAATTCATCTCAGATATGAGAAGAATGGAGGAGCATGGTTGTTTTGAATTTCTAGGGGCATGATATCACAGTGGCCTGGTGTCCCGATAGTGGGGTCCATGATATTGACATATCTGATATCGGGAGATTGGGATAAAGAAGAGTGTAATCATAGTGAATGTCTCGAGGGCCTAGTGAACCAATACATGATGGGCCAACTTAGATGCCACATTAGCAGATCCATGTAGAGGCCATGACAGCTTCCATGTAAGCGCAAGGAAAACAACCACATCACCTAGCACATGCACATGATAGTCCACATGGAGACCATGTGTATATTGTTGGCACAAGGGCAAACCCAGGGTTCAACACTACAACATCGCACCAACAAAACCCTAACTACTGACCCTTTTGGAAACACCTGCGAAGCAGATGAAGTCTCACCCAAGGTAGAGGAAAGGGTGGTTACAAGACTCAGGTGTCTGCAACCTTAGCTGGGACATAGATCTGTGATTATAATACTTGATAGAGAACTTAAGACCATTAGTTCATCACTATTTAACCAATATATACTATGCAAAGAAAATAGAGCATCACAGCATTCACCCTGATCTAAAGTATTTAAGCACTTAGCATATATAAATGGATCAGATCTAGCAGATTCATCATAAGCATAAAGCACAAACATATCTATCTATCTGTCTATATCAATCACTTAGAAAATAACACATAAATACATCAGAACATCTCACAGAGCAGAATAACACAATATTTACGTGGTTCACCCCCACCCTGGGGCTATGTCCACCAAATCTTCTTCTTTATTAGCTTCAATCAGTCATCTCCATGCACAGAGACACAAAAACCCTACTACACATAGGACAGGAGATCTCTGCACACCTCAATAGATCCTCCTTCCCTGAGCTAGGTCTAGCACAAAGCCTTTCACAGTCGATTACAACCACTTGCACTTAGATCCACAGTTTCTCACAATATGCACTTAGCTTATCGATATTACATCACATATATTCCTATTCCCCTCTCCTTACATTGCCTAGACATCTATTTATACTTTACAAAATAGGCCTAAACATGGGTAAACCCATGGGCCGACATCCCATTCCCATTACATATTCCCAAATCCCAAAAAGGACCCAAAAAGGGGATGAGATCCCACGGTCTCTGCTTCATCTTGCGCTCCGTCTTCGACAGGCTGTCAAAGTTCCAAAATAGGTAAAAATTGACTAACGATCTCCCCAAAACTTGTTCAAGGGCCAACAGGCCCCCAACACTCACTTGTGACTTGTCCCGAGTTACTCTGGTGTGACTAGTTCTGCTTCGAACACCTCAAGCTTGGATCGCACTTCTTCGACTTGCTGCTGTGCTATGACCTCCTGTTCAATGAACTCTTGGATGACTTCATCGTTGATAGGTCCTTCTAGATGTTGTTCAGTTGTAGTGACAACCTGCTCTAGGTCTGTTCCTTGGCCTTATACCTCTGTAAACAATTGATAGGCCTTGTCTTGTATGGGTTGGAGCCTCTAAGTTACTTCCATAAATCTATTCTGGATAGTATGGATTTGCTGTTGTGCAGTGCACTTTTCTTGGGAGCATTTCATTATTTCCACATCTGATAGGGACTTCAACTGTACCTGTATCTTTTTAGCTTGATACTTTGCCTCTTGGAGCTGCGACTCCAGTGCCTTCAATTATGGGTTCTCCGTGAGTTGTTCATAGGTTTGGGCACTGCGATCGGTAAGTTTCTTGCATTCCAGGGTAAGATCCTTTAGCCTTTAAACTATGCTCTGGGCGGTTTCTTCTCTTTGGTATCTTACATATTATGGGGTCTCAGGTATAGTGTGTAGCTCCAAATCCTCTATGCGTTGTTGTAGCTGTTAGATGGCTTCTGCGAGGTGGTTCACCTGCTATGTAACTCAATCTTCTGCCTTGATTTCTAAGAATGTCACAGAGTGAATTTCTCTCTTGATCGCTTATTTTACTTTGAGTTTCTCCATGAGAAACTGTTCCTTTTCTTGTTGTAGTTGTGCATTTTCTTCATCAAGCTTTGCTTGGAGAGCAAGTTTTTCCTGTTTTGCAGCACTTCGTTGATCTACGAGTACTCCTTGTACTTGTGTCAAAGCATGGGTGGCTTGTTGTATTTCTTATTGTTCTCGTCAAAGGCAAGCTTAGACTGTATCGGCTAGGTGGTGGAGTTGAGCTGGCTCATCTCCCAATTATGGTTCTCCCGAAGTAGTGGAGACTGCATGACTGGACTGTAGGGCCTATTGTACCCCTCAGAGTTTGTTGGTCACTGTATTGCTTATTAAATAAACAATCAAGTGTTACATAAATTGTCAACCCAGGGAAGTCTGTTTATTTCAAAGGCAATCATACACTGTATATGTTCAATCTCAAAATCAATCTAGAGTTGTAGTAAAAGTACATTAATCACACCTTGCCTTGAACAGACTGAAGTTCTACTTTGAATTACAAAAAAATAATCTATCTATTGCAGAGTTCGAGGTTTACGAAAATAATTATCAGAAGAATCCTGGATTACACTAAGAAACAACAACCTAGGAAAAGAAATCTTTCAGGATACTACAAGAAAGACTAACTATTCTGTAATATAGAACATGACCCTATTCCCCAAGTAGGAATCTTCAACACCTATTTTCGACTATCACACTTTCATGAACTCATTACTAATCAAAATGATTGACATGTACTGAAGGCTAACTATCTCATAACATAGAACATGACCCTATTCCCCAAACAAGAGTCTTAAGCACCTGTCTCTGATTATCACACTTTCATAAATTCATCAAGCAGAATTACCAATCAGAATGATTAACAATTACCCAAGCATGAATTGTATGAAAACAATGTAACAATCAGTAAAGCAGAGTTTCAGCAAAACAGAGTTTAATCAAGGTGTGAACATAAATAATACTAACACACTACATAACTAATGGGTGAATCTTGTGAAGAAGGTGGGCCCTTTCTTCTCACAAGATTCCCCAGAAATGAAAGGAACTAAGAAGAAATGCTCAGAATAATCTTTTATTCATCTGCCAATTGTATCATGTTACAATATCCAAAGTGAACACGTCCTTCTCTATAATTCCTTTCTAGCCAAAAAGTATCCCCTTCTAATGATGATTTCCCCTTATTTAAAGAGGAGAATCCCCTCAATACAATTGATCATCAAATTACATGTGCACATACAAATCCTATTCTTAGTCAGATCTAATCTTCTATTCTGGAATAGGATATCCTGATCTCCCGTAGCATAATGCTATTACAATAGTTGGAATGGTGCTGGGTTGAGGTGTAGTTGTTGCGGCTTGTGTAACAACTTATTTATTTATCTTCTTGTTACTGCTGTTGTATACTATTTCAGCATCGCAAATCATAGACTGTTTCAGCAACGTGATTTTCATTCTGACTATTTCAGCAACGTGGTCTCAAGCAACAACGATGGTTGGTGATGGCTTAAGGTGCAGTTGTTGCGACTAGTGTAATAGCTCCTTCTTACTGCTGTGTGAATTGTTGTTCCAGCATCGCAGATCACGGCCTGTTTCAGAAATGGGATTTGAGTGCTTTTGACTGTTTCAGCAACGGGTCTTCAAGAATCAACAATAATCTGCAGTTCGAACTATTTCAACAACTATATGTTTCTGATCAATGGATTAGTATGAGAGTAATGTAAAATTACATGTAAAACAAATTAAAAATATAGTAAAGAGAAGAAACGTTATATACCATTGGAAAGATAGGTTAAGGTGATAATGTAAGCTTAAATGTGAGTGGGAAAAGGATGTAATGATAGCAAAAAGTATGAACAAAAAGGTACATTATAGGGTCCTAACATCCCCCCCAACTAAAAAGGTTGCATGTCCTCAAGCAACTTCAATCTGAATTAGAGTTTGGATACCGACTCTGAGCGTGAAAATTACTTAAGCAGTAGCTGTGGAAAGTGTTGGTTGTTGGATCTCTGAATCCTTGAACGCGTTGTAGCCTTTGCCAATCTGTTGTTTCAAACTTCTTGGGCAAATTATGATGAACTTGATATTTCTCTGCTGACATCCATAGAATAGGGAAATGGAACTGATAACCTATCCAACTTTCAGTACATTGTTGAACGCATTTGATGTAGCTAGGTACCCGGGAGATTGCTGTCTCAAGATTGGTAGGACTAAAGGGATTGTGTTCCTGTCTTTTATTAGAAGATTGTTGCCAAAACATATTATTTGCTTGTAGGGCAGTGATCTTTGTGGATTTAATAAATTGTTGACAATCCTGAAGTACTTTTGTTTGTAGTTGCCGAATATATTGAATCATCCCTTGTTTCTTAAAAAAATGATAATACTCTGCAACAAAAGTGGCAACGTTCTGTGGTTCTGGCCGTATCCAGAGGAGGCGGTTATCCTCGTTATGCTTGGCAGCTAGGAAGTCATTCTGCCATGTAATCTGATTGTTAAGGAAGGAGGTGAGTGCCCGAATCTGGATATCACCGACAACAGGGCTAAGGTTAAGTTGTCGGTTCTCAGGGATGGCCTCATTATGAAGATATACCACACATAGGATGTGTTGATCAATAGTAGAGGCTTCTGTAAAAGTTTTAACAAAATCTGTTGGATTTAACACTGCGTGGGGTCTGCCTTCTTTGATTGATTTACTTTGAAAAAATGTAAGTCGTTCTATGAGGAAAAGAGAGTAATTGGAGGATGGTTTCCTTGTAGCCAACAATTTTTGTGCCAAGCCAAACATCAGGAGAAATTTGTCTTTTAGCTCTTCATTCTGCTTCTTATGGGCACGAGATTATTAGCGTGTTTGCTCCAAAGCTTCCCAGTTTGAATAGATGTGGTTTAGACAAAGTAGTCTGTGCTCCTACAGGCTTTTGTCCTATGTAACATCAGACTCTTTTTTCCATTTGTCCATTATTGCCTACTCATCCCATGGTTGAGTTTGTGTTTCATCATCGCAAGTGATAGGCTGAGGTAGGGTCTGAGTGGCTCATTCCACAAGAGTATGGGTGTTGATATTGCTAGGAGGGGTAGATTCATCAATAGGAAGTGTTTGTACAACTTTATTAATAAAAATAGGGGCTTCAGATGTAGCATTTGTTGTAGGCCAGGGTTCATTTTGAATTTCGGAAGGTCCTACCGGTTCTTGTGTAACAACAGGGTTTTCTTCTTTGACTGCAAAAGTCGTAGGTGCAAGGGAAGCTCCATGCATTGGAATTTGAGTTACTTTGTAGCCTGCTTGATAATAAATGTCCCCACATTGACTGCACGTATACTCTCTACACTGATTCTCTTTTGTGTTTTCCTTTGTCATGGTCGCTATGTGAGCTAGGGTATACAATTTATGTTCCTTGTCGTAGGCTTCCTTTACCATTACTAGCTCTTTCTTGTAGGCTTCCAGTTCAGACCTTAGGAACTCATTTTCTTGTAAGAYAGAGGCCATTGTTGGTTCTGGTTGTTGATATTTCATGGGTGTATTAAGAGGGGTGACTGGTTCTTGTGTAACAGTCACAGCCGCAATAGCTGGTTCTTGTGGAGAAGCTACAGGATCAACAACTGATTCTTATGTTTCAGCTTCTTGATGTAGAGAAAGTAGTGTTGCGGCACCCTAGGCATCTGATTCCTGTATTTCGGTAACAACATCAGCAACTAGTTCTTGTGTTTCAACTGTAGCTGGCTCTTGTGTAACAGCTATAGATGGTTCTTGTGTTTCAACTACTGAATGAGTAGTTGGTTCTTGTGTTTCAGCTACTGGATGAGTAGTTGGTTCTTGTGTTTCAGCTAATGGATGAGTAGTTGGTTCTTGTGTTTCAACTACTTGATTTAAAGAGAATGATGTCGCAGTACATTGGGCCTCTGGTTCTTGTGTTTCAGTGCCCATGGGTGGAATAGGTAAAAATTCCAGAATTTGTGAGGGTAGAGGTGTACGGGATTTTAGCAAGATGGGTTGGGGGTTTTGGGCAGTGGCAGTAGTGGCTGCTCTTGTTGAGGTCCTCGTTGGTTTTCTTTGTAAAAAGGAGGGAAAAAAAGGAATTTGCTTCTTTCTTTTGTGTGTGGGTTTTTCCTCAGTGATGAGGCAGGGAGAGTTATCTGGTTCAGAATCATCGCTAAGGATATGAACAGTAGGAGTAGATGATTCTGGTAAGTTGTGGGGCGGGCTTGGTATGGTAGGAGGGTTAATTGGATCAATTGGGTCTGTAGGAGGATTGTTAGGTATTTCCGGAGGGTCTGGAAGGTTTTGTGGTTGTTGTTCTTGAATATTTTCAGGATGTTCAACAGCTTCTTGAGGGTCTATGGGTGGGTTGTTTAGGGGAGGGTTTTGTTGGGAAAAACCCTTTTGGATGAGTAGTTGAACGAGACAGTGATGGGTGAGGGAAAGGGAGGGATTTTTAGCCTTTTTACAATAATGCGACATATTTCTAAGACATCCGAGCAAATAGTAGGGAATATTCACCAATCTAGCATGTCGTAAATGAGACAACAAGACAAAATCGTACTGGTAGACTACCTGGTATCGGCCTTCACAGGTGAGGTAGTGCTTGACAAACTCTATAACTTTTGGCCAAGGAGGCGACAACGAGGTAAGTTGAACATCCCGGCCTTTAGGCTCAATTTGTTCTCCTGGCAAGAGAAAATCCTGCTGGGCATTAAGGGTAATGTGTTTGCGGCTGAACCAATGAATGTCAGTGACAGGGAGAACTAAAACCTGTGCTATATCATCCTTTACGACTAGAATCCAAACCCCTTCAACAATGCAGTAATCTTCTTGAATATTTTGAGCAAATTGAAGAACCTGTTGTTGATCAAATCCCTGGAGCCTCTAAAAATAACCCAGCCAGCCTGTCTGCAGAAAAATTTGATAGAATTCTGGATATAATTCTAACAGGGCTGTCGTGGTGGGTTTGTATCATATAACAGGGCCTCCCATAGCTAACATCTCAGTAAAATGCACAGTCAGGGAGTCAAGTAATCGCTTCTGAACAGAGTAAGTTTTGCAGGTGAAGGCATTCAAATGGTGGTGAAAACAAATGAAATGATGGGTAAAAAGGAATGACGGTAGTCGGTTCGTGTGAAATGATGGAATAAGATTTCGATATCCCCCCCCCCTCCCCAAGTATGGATAAAATAATGATTTTAAGTGAATGATAATAATGAGTCGGGATCTTCTCATTAGCCATACCTCAACTTTACCTTTGATTCGTACTTCAAAAAAGATATAGTGCCTGTCCATAATAGTTCTGCAGTAACCATGGGAGAGACTTTTGATTTATTAGAGAAATTGTATCAAGGGTTTTTTTAGTTATGAGAGAATGTCATGGAAGGACAAAATGTAGTATGAGAGCGAAAGAGCTGAAGTAGATGTTTTTATTGACAGGGAATGCTGAAAAAGTGGTGTTTCAGCAACAGGAAAAAAACGTTTGCTAAAGAGTGATGTTTTAACAATGGAAAATACTACTGAAGAAATGGTGTTTCAGCAGTGGAAAAATGTTGTTGAGCAGTGGTGTTTCAGCAATGGAGAAAAAGAGCAAAAAATTGTTGAACAGTGGTGTTTCAGCAATGGGGAAAGGGCAAAAAATTGTTGAACAATGGTGTTTCAGTAATGGGGAAAGGGCAAAAAATGAGAAAAAATGTTGCTGGAAAGTGATGTTTCGGCAATGGGGAAAAAAAGGGCAAAAAATTGCTGAACAGTGGTGTTTCAGCAATGGGGAAAGGGCGAAGAAATGAGGAAAAAATGTTGCTGGAAAGTGATGAAGAAAGAGGGAGTAGTGTTTCACAAAATGAAGCTTGGATCTTCTTGAATTAAGATCATTCTTTCTTGGTAGGCCTTCTCTTTGATCGCGAATTTGCAAAAGAATCAATTGTAACATGCCATTCCTTGACAAAGATTATTAGTACAAGAAATCTAATCTAATACTAAAGGAATTAAATTCAGAAGAATTAATTGCAATGAGGGGTAGGAGGCCCCTCTAAAAAGAGATAATGTGAGTCTGCCACACATGTGGCCTTAAAATATTCTTTGGAAATGGGGTGCTGGTACAGACAGAGTCGATGACCATTCACTAATAACGGTGTTTTAGAGTCATCGATTGTGAGGAGCCTTACTATTCCATTGGGGAAAACAGTGTCCACTTCGTAAGGTCCAAGCCGTCTTGTACATAGTTTCCCTTGAAATTCTTTAAACTGAGAATCATATAGTAAATCCCAATTACCTTTTTGGAATTGCTTATGCTTGATGGTTTTGTCATGCCATTTTGATCTTTGTTGTTGAATCATAGTTGTCTGATGAATGGCATCTAGTCTTTTTTCATCCACTTCATTAAGATGCTGCAACCTGGTTGTCTGTGCATCGGTTAAATCAAGGTTGACAACTAAAGCAGTCCTTAAGGTTTTGATTTCAAATTCCACAGGAAAGACGACATTTTTTCCATAAACTAATTCATAGGGAGATAATCCTGTAGTATTTCTCCAGGTAGTTCTGTAAGCCCATAATGCTTTAGGGAGCTTGTGAGACCAATCCTTTCTGTTTTCCTTCACTGTTTTTGTGAGAATGGCTTCTATTACTTTATTTGTGCTTTCCACCTGTCCATTGGCTTGGGGGTGGTATGGTGTAGTCATTCTATGACGAATATGATATTTTTGAAGGGTGGCTTTAAAACCATGAGAAGTGAAAGGAGTTCCTCCATCTATAACTAATTCTCTAGGCACTTCAAATCTAATAAAGATGTCTTCAAATAGAAAATCTAGAACAACTTTTTCAGTAGCTCTATGGAGTTCTTTAGCTTCCACCCATTTGGTCATATAATATGTGCAGACCACTATATAAAATTTTTGATTGGATGGAGGGTTAATGGGTCCTACAAATTCTAAGGCCCATCTTTCAAATGGTTCGAGTACTACCTGGGGATTTAATGGAATTTCATCTCTATGATTAGGTTGACCCATTCTTTGACAACTATCACAAGCCTGAACATATTTCTTTTCATCTTTAAAAAGTGAGGGCCAATAATACCCCATTCTGAGAATTTTATGTGTTGTTCTCTTATCAACAAAATGCCCTCCACAAGGGCCATCATGACAATCTTTTAGTAAATCATAAACCTCATCTTCTCTAATGCACCTTTGGATTTCTTGATCAAGTCCTGTGTGGAAAAGACACCCACTTATCCAACTATACTGAGCACTTTGTTGAATGATTCTTCTTCTCTCTCGGTGGGATAGGTGTGGTGGTAACTTCCCTGCAACCAAGTAGTTAGTGATGTCTACATACCACGGTGAGTGATAAGATACTGCAAATAGATATTCATCAGGAATGGAATCATCTACTGGGGTATTATCATCAGGTGTTAACCGAGAAAGGAAATCAGCAACTACATTTTCTTTTCCTGGTCTATCTACAATTGTAATATAAAATTCTTGTAATAATAGTAACCATCTGGTGACTCGAGCATTTGTGACAGGTTTGTTCATTAAATATTTGATAGCTGAGTGATTAGTATGGACAAGAGTAGAGTATCCAGTGATGTAATGTTGAAATTTATTAATAACATAGATAACTGCTAAG
>SNQJ01S0010839.1:969-14351 GCA_010110895.2 Picea sitchensis | reverse complement strand
TAGTAATATTGTTTTAAGAATATCTTTACTTACATCAGGGTGACTGGATCTTTGTAGATTATACTGTAGCCTTTCCACAAAGTCCTCCAAATTTTCATCCTCTTTCTGTATCATCTTGAATAGTTCCTCTCTTTTTTCTCTTGATTGGAAATAGTTTTGGTATTTATGTAGGAATTTATGTTTCATCTGATCCCATGTTGTGATTACATGACCTCCAAGACTCATGAACCATCTTAATGCATTTCCTTTCAATGTTGCTGGAAATAGATTCAATTTTTGAGCATTGGAAATGTAATCATAACTTCTGCATAATATGTCAAACTCGAAAATGAATTCATCAGGATTTTCTGAACATATACCATGAAAGTTAGGTAAAGTTGAGAGTGGAATATTCTTCATGGGAGCTAATCCTCTAGGAAGATCACCAATAGGAAATCCTAAGGTGGAATTTTTATTTTCATCATTTACCTCTCCTTCAGGACCTGCCTGTTCTTCATGATGCAGTTCTTCATTATACGCATCCATGGTTTCTTCTGTTTGTTCCCCTGCTGCACTTTCTTGATCCTCAATGTTTTCTGTTGGTTTCTCAACTGTCTCAGGACTCCATATCTCTTTCCCCATTTCAAAGTTTTCTTGAAAGGAAGGTTGAGATTTTGGTTTTCAAGAGCTTGGTCGCTGAGGAGCAACAGATTCAGATTTTGATATAATCTCGTCAATAAAAGTCTTTCTTCCTCCCCTTCCTCTACCCCTGCCACCTATAGGGTCATTTTCTTTGGGGTCTCTGCATCCTCTCATGCAATCTGTATATCTGAAAGAACATAAGTTCTTTTGAAATCTATAATTGCCTTCCCCAGCAACGACGCCAAAATGTTGGTCACTGTAATTGCTTATTAACTAAACAATCAAGTGTTACATAAATTGTCAACCTAGGGAAGTTTGTTTATTTCAAAGGAAAACACACACTGTATATTCTCAATCTCAAAAGAAATCTAGAGTTGTAGTAAAAGTACATTAATCACACCTTGCCTTGAATAGACTGAAGTTCTACTTTGAATTACAGAAAAACAATCTATCTATTGCAAAGTTCGAGGCTTACAGAAATAATTATCAGAAGAATCCTGGATTACATTATGAAACAAAAACCTAGGAAAATAAATCTTTCAATATACTGTAAGAAAGACTAACTATTATGTAACAGAGAATAGGACCCTATTCCCCAAGCAAGAATCTTCAACACCTGTTTCCGACTATCACACTTTCATGAACTCATTACTAATCAAAATGATTGACATGTACTGAAGGATAACTATCTCATAACAAAGAACATGACCCTATTCCCCAAGAAGGAATCTTCAACACCTGTCTCCGATTATCACACTTTCATAATTTCATCAAGCAGAATTACCAATCAGAATGATTAACAACTACCCAAGCATGAATTGTATGAAAACAATGTAACAATCAGTAAAGCAAAGTTTCAGCAAAACAAAGTTCAGTAAAGTAGAGTTTCAACAAAACAGAGTTTAATCAAGGCGTGAACATAAATAATACTAACACACTACAGAACTAATGGGTGAATCTTGTGAAGAAGGTGGGCCCTCCCTTCTCACAAGATTCCCCATAAATGAAAGGAACTAAGAAGAAATGCTTAGAATAATCTTTTATTCATCTTTCAATTGTATCATGTTACAATATCGAAAGTGAACACATCCTTTTCTGTAATTCCTTTCTAGCCAAAAAGGATCCCCTTCTAATGATGATTTCCCCTTATTTAAAGAGGAGAATCCCCTCAATACAATTGATCATCAAATTACATGTGCACATACGGATCCTATTCTTAGTCAGATCTAATCTTCTATGCTAGAATAGGATATCCTAATCTTCAGTAGCAGAATGCTATTACAATAGTTGGAATGGTGCTGGGTTGAGGTGTAGCTGTTGCGGCCGGTGTAACAACTTCTTTATTTATCTTCTACTTACTGATGTTGTATACTGTTTCAACATCACAAATCACGGACTATTTCAGCAACGAGATTTGCGTTCTAACTGTTTCAGCAACATGGTCTCAAGCAACAACGATGGTTGGTGCTGGCTTAAGTTGCGACTGTTGCGGCCAGTGTAACAGCTCCTTCTTACTGCTGTGTGAATTGTTGTTCTAGCATCATAGATCACGGACTATTTTAGCAATGGGATTTGCGTGCTTTTGACTATTTCAACAACGGGTCTTCAAGTAGCAACAATAATCTGTAGTTTAAACTGTTTCAGCAACTATATGTTTCAGATCGATGGCTTAGTATGAGAGTAATGTAAAATTACATGCAAAACAAATTAAACATATAGAAAAGAGAAGAAATGTTATATACCTTTGGAAAGATAGGTTAAGGTGATAATGTAAGCTTAAATGTGAGTGGGAAAAGGATGCAATGATAGCAAAAAGTATGAACAAAAAGGTACATTATAGGGTCCTAATAGAGTTTAGTCTCAATTCGATCATACATCTCTTCTTGCTTTGCTTCTTGTTTCTCTGTTATTTCCAACGAAGCATCTTTCAGGGCTGCTATGAGGAATTCAAAGTCATAGAAGGTGAGGATAGTCTGCATATTGGTCATAGTGGCCTTTGATTTCTTCCGAGAGGAAGGTTTCAGAGGTGAACCTTTCCTCTTCTTTAGGGGGTCAACCTCGTCTCCTTTATTTTGTTCAAATTCTTTGTCATTCAAATCTTCACCATCACCTCCTTGGTCTGATGATATGGAAGCATTTTTTACGGATGCGTTGTCTATCTCTTGGACCTCTTTGGTCTTCTTTGTTCTGCTAGGTCTAGGCATATTATGCATAGTTTCTAGGCTACTGATGTCAGATATCTCTGTAGGGTCTTCTAGAATAAGGAGGTCTGCCGACTAGTCCTTAGTGATCTCCTCCAAGTCCTCCCCCGTCAGCTTGTCGTAGGACTGAAGCTACTTCTTCTGTTCATTGGCACACACTATAATGTAAATAAAATGTCGGTCTGCGCTGAACTTCATCAAAGGTCAGAACTAGTGTAGAGTGTTCAGAGTTATGAAAGGCTCGGACTGTATGGATATCTTTAGTTGATTGTTGTAGGTATGAAAAACAACATTTGACTGGCACTGTTTATTCATGTCGCTTGAGTACCACAGTGTATTGAAATTTGTGTCTAGTTGTTCAAAAGGCTCAATGTCCGGGAAAGTCGTACCTTCCGACATCTCCCAGGCAATAAAATCTGTAAGGATCAAGAGCCATATGAAATGAAATTCATATCCTTGATCTTGTTCTTCTCTGCAGTCGAGTTCCAACTGGTTCACTGGGTACTTCACCCAATTCATCTGAATTCCTTCTGCGCACTTCCTTATGAGGTTGAAGACAAAACCGTTGACTTGGTTAGGGTGGATTTTTTGTACTAACTTCCCTGCAATCAATTGACAAACGAGGTGCACTGTGCCACTCTATATAGAAGCTACCTTATAGCCTCACGTGCCCTTCTCAACATTTCCATAAGTGTCCTTGACCTTTTGTGTTAGAGCGCGATCCATGGATTTTCTGGGGTAAAAATCTTCTGGATCAGGTCCTTGCATACTCAAGCCCGTGATACGATTGATCAATTTCGGATCAACTGTTATACGATGGTTTAGCCACAAATAACATCCATGGTAACAAGACAACAACATCTTGACACATGCCTTCACCTCTTGGTGTCGTCTGAAGTGGGGAATCTTCATGACATTCAACAAGGTGGACTGTGATAGGTTCATAGTCCATGATTGGGGGATTATCTTTGAATTCTTCCCCTTATTTATGGTCAGGTACTTATGTGGAGCGAGAATGTTATAGACTTTGTGATATCCAAGGTTGAAGTCGCTAAACTTCAACGTTGCAATCTTATCTTGGTCTTCTCGAACTACGTGTATCCCCTTCAAGAGGTACACCATAACCAAGGTGTATTCAAAATCTATGGGCACATTGTCTTGATTTACTGCACTTCTCAGAGGTGGAATATACTTGGGTAATATACTTGGGATCAATTTGGCATTTTCTAGATCATCCCCATGCTTGGTTCGCTTTTCATCTGAAGGTTAGGATAGTCCGGCTCTGTGAGTAGTAGACGGAGAGGCCGACAGTCCTCTCGTCGATGATTCTTGTACACATGTAGACATTGACATGACTATTTCAATCATGAGGTCGATTAGAACTTCTTCAACAACTTTCTCGATAGCACTCAACTCGACCGACATACACACTCGGGGTTGGAAATATTCAGGTTCGGAATGTAACTTAGACATAGTAATAGGATAGAGGGCAATAATGCAAAGACCACTGTGTAAAATCAACAAGTCTGCAAGATCAAATTCATGATTGGAAAAAGTGTTCTCGGTGCATGGCGCTACGGGATAAATAGGTAAATCGGAAATGGGTCGCTTGCAACAAGTATGAAGCCTTCATTAACTCTGTTCTGTTCATTATGGCGCGGTCCCAACAGTCGGATGGCGAGATGTCTGTCCATAAATGTATTTCTACCCATTTTGAGCATTTTTCTAATGGTTATAATGTCCCTAATGGCTATATTGCTTCGTGATGGTGAAGTTCCACGTGTCACTATTTTGATATCCCGATGAAGCTCCAATTTTGCAAATTTTCCTTCTGCAAGGTTCCCTCTGGAACCTTCTGCAACTTTCTAATCTTAGCTCTCTTCTTACTTAGCTTTCTAACCTTCTTATTAGTGAGCTTCATCTCAGCATGCATTTTTCCATTCCGTTTCATATCTTCTTTTGGCATAGTTACTTTGTGTTGTTGAGATTCTTTCCTAATATTTGAGGGTGATCCTTCTTCTTTATCTGGAACAATCTCTTATGGGTCTTCTGGTGTTCTTGGAACTTCTACATATGGTTTTTTTGGCCCTTGGCCAAGTTTTGAGGAAAACTTGGTCATATTTGACCATTTTTGGGACTTCCACAGATTGTCAAAGATGGAGCGCAACGTGGAGAGGAAATCATGGAAGCTAGACCCCTTTTTGGGTCCTTTTAGGGTTTTGGGTTAATGTAATGGGGAAGGGATGTCGGCCTGTGGGTTCATCCATGCTTAGGCCCACTTTTGTAATGTATAAATAGATAGAAAATGTAAGAAACAGTAGAAGTTGTTGCTTAGTCCACTTGGTGATTTGTTAGTGCAAGTTGGCTAAAGTGCTAAGAGTTGGATCTGTGTGATCAAGTATTGTAAGGCTTTGTGCATTTTGTGTAAGACTTGCAGAGATGAGTGCTAGTCCCTGTGAGAGATTGTAGAAGGCTTTGTGTTGTAAGTCAAGGAAGAAGGATCTAGCGAGCTGCAAAAATATTCTATCCTGTGCGTAGTTAGTGTTGGTCACTGTAATTGCTTATTTAACAAAACAATCAAGTGCTACATAAATTGTCAACCCAAGGAAGTCTGTTTATTTCAAAGGCAATCACACACTATATATGCTCAATCTCAAAAGCAATCTAGAGTTGTAGTAAAAGTATATTAATCACACCTTGCCTTGAACAAACTGAAGTCCTAGTTTGAATTACAGAAAAGCAACCTACCTATTGCAGAGTTCAAAGTTTAAAGAAATAATTATCCGAAGAATCCTGGATTACATTAAGAAAAAACAACCTAGGAAAGAAATATTTCAGGATATTGCAAAAGGAAAGACCAACTATTCTGTAACAGAGAAAAGGACCCTATTCCCCAGGCAGGAATCTTCAGCACCTATTTCTGATTATCACACTTTCATGAACTCATTACTAAAAATGATTGACACGCACTGAAGGCTAACTATCTCTTAGCAGAGAACAAGACCCTATTCCCCAAGCAAGAATTTTCAACACCTGTCTCTGATTAGCATGCTTTCATAAATTCACCAAATAGGATTGCTAATTAGAATGATTAACAGTTACCCAAGCATGAATTATATGAAAACAATGTATAATCAATAAAGCAGAGTTTCAGCAAAACAAAGTCCAGTAAAGTAGAGTTTCAACAAAGCAGAATTTAATCAAGGCATGAAAAAAAATAATACTAGCACACTACAGAACGAATGGGTGAATCTTGTGAAGAAGGTGGGCCCTCCCTTATACAATATTCCCCAGAAACGAAAGGAACTAAGAAGGAATGTTCAGAATAATATTTTATTCATCTGTCAAGTGTATCATGTTACAATGTCTGAAGTAAACACGTCCTTCTCTGTAATTCCTTTCTTAGCCAAAGAAAGTCCCTTTCTAATGATGATTTCCCCTTATTTAAAGAGGAGAATCCCCTCAATACAATTTGATCATCAAATTACATGTGCACATCTGAATCCTATTCTTAGTCAGATCCAATCTCTATACTGGAATAGGATATCCTGGTCTCCCATAATAGAATTCTATTACAATAGTTGAAAAGGTGTTGAGTGAGGTGTAGCTATTGCGGCTGGAGTAACAACTTATTTATTTATCTTCTTGTTACTGTTGTTGTATACTGTTTCAACATCACAAATCGCGGATTGTTTCAGCAACGGGATTTGCGTTCTGACTGTTTCAGCAACATGGTCTCAGGCAACAGTGATGGTTAATTCTGGCTCAAGGTGCGGCTGTTGTTTTCAGTGTAACAACTTCTTTTTTGTGTGAATTGTTTCAGCATCATAGACCACAGACTGTTTCAGCCACGGGGTTTGCGTTCTTTTGACTGTTTCAGCACCGGGCCTTCAAACAACAACGATAATCTGCAGTTCGAACTATTTCAACACTTATATATTTCTGATCGATGGTTAAGTATGAGAGCAATGTAAAATTATATGAAAAACAAATTAAACATATAGCAAAGAGAAGAGACATTATATACCTTTGGAAAGATAGGGTAAGGTGATAATGTAAGTTTAAATGTGAGTGGAAAAAGGATGTAATGGTAGAAAAAATTGTGAACAAAAAGGTACATTATAGGATCCTAACATCCCCTCCAACTTAAAAGGTTGCATGTCCTCAGGCAACTTCAAACTGAATCAGAATTTGAATACCAACTCTAAGCGTGCAAGTTACTTAAGAAGTAGCTGTGAAAAGTGTTGTCTGTTGGAGCTCTGAATCCTTGAACGCGTTGTAGCCTTTGCCAAGATGCTATTTCGGCCTTCTTAGGAAACTTATGATGAACTTGATATTTCTCTGCTGGCATCCACAGAATAGGAAAATGAAACTGATAACCTATCCATCTTTCAACACGTTGCTGAACACATTTGATGTAGCTAGGTACCCGGGAGATTGTTGTTTCAAGATTGGTGGGGCTAAAGGGATTGTGTTCCTGTATTTTCTCAACAGATTGTTGCCAAAACATGTTATTTTATTGTAGGGCAGTGATCTCTATGGACTTAATGAACTATTGACAATCCTGAAGCATTGTTTTCTGTAGTTTCCGAATGTATTGAATCATCCCTGGTTTCTTTAAAAACTGATAATATTCTGCAACAAAGGTGGCAACATTTTGTGGTTCTGGCCGTATCCAGAGAAGGTGGTTATCCTCGTTATGCTTGGCAGCTAGGATGTCATTCTGCCATATAATCTGATTGTTAAGGAAGGAGGTGAGTGCTCGAATTTGGATATCACTGACAAGAGGGTTAAGGTTAAGCTGTCGGTTCTCAGGGATGGCCTCATTATGAAGATATACCTCAYAGAGGAGGTGTTGATCCATAGTAGAGGCTTCTGCAAAGGTTCTAACAAAATCTGYTGGATTTAACACTGCATGGGGTCTGCCTTCTTTGATTGAGTTAATCTGAAAAAATGTAAGTCATTCCATGAGGAACAAAGAGTAATTGGAGGATGGTTTTCTTGCAGCCAACAACTTTTGTGCCAAGTCAAACATCAGGAGAAATTTGCCTTTTAGCTCTTTATTCTGCTTCTTATGGGCATGGGATTCTTGGCGTGTTTTCTCCAAATCTTCCCAATTTGAATAGATATGGTTTAGCCAGAGTAGTCTGTGCTCCTGCAGGCTTTTTTCATGTGTAACAGTAGACTCTTTTTTCCATTTGTTCATTATTGCCTGCTCATCCCATGGTTGAGTTTGTGTTTCATCATCACAAGTGATAGGCTGAGGTAGGGTCTGAGTGGCTTGTTCCACAAGGGTGTGGGTATTGATCTGGCTAGGAGGGGAAGATTCATCAATAGGCAGTTTTTGTACAGATTTATTAACAAAAATAGGGGCTTTGGATGTGGAAATTGTTGTAGGCCAGGGTTCATTTTGAATTTTGGAAGGTCCTGCTGGTTCTTGTGTGACAACATGGTTTTCTTCTTTGACTGCAAAATTCGTAGGTGCAGGGGAAGCTCCTGGCATTGGAATTTGAGTTACTTTGTAGCCTGCTTGATAATAGATGTCCCCACATTGACTGCACATATACTCTCTATACTGGTTCTTTGTTGTATTTTCCTCTGTCATGGTTGCTATGCGAGCTAGGGTGTACAATTTAAGTTCCTTCTCGTAGGCTTCCTTTACCATGACTAGCTCTTGCTTGTAGGCTTCCAGTTCATACCTTAGGAATTCATTTTCTTGTAAGACGGAGGCCATTGTTGGTTCTGTTTGTTGATATTTCAAGGGTATATTAAGAGGGGTGACTGGTTCTTGTGTAACAGTCACAGCCGCACTAGCTGGTTCTTTTGGAGCAACTACAGGATCGGCAGCTGATTCTTGTATTTCAGCTTCTTGATGTAGAGAAAGTAATGTTGTGGCACCCTGGGAATCTGATTCTTGTATCTCGGTAACAATATCAGTAGTTGGTTCTTGTGTTTCAGCTATAGCTGGTTCTTGTGTAACAACTATAGCTGGTTCTTATGTTTCATCTATTGAATGAGTAGCTGGTTCTTTTGTTTCAGCTACTAAATGAGTAGATGGTTCTTGTGTTTCAACTACTTGATGAGTAGCTAGTTCTTGTGTTTCAACTACTTGATGAGTAGCTGGTTCTTGTGTTTCATCTACTTGATTTAAAAAGGATGATTTCGCAACACACTGGGCCTCTGGTTCTTGTGTTTCAGTGCCCGTGGGTGGAATAGGTAAAAATTCCAGAATTTGGGAGGGTGGAGGTGTATGGGGTTTTAGCCGGATGGGTTGGGGGTTTAAGGCAGTGGCAGTAGTGGCTGCTCTTATTGAGGCCCTTGTTCATTTTCTTTGTAAAAAGGGAGGAAAAAGAGGAATTTGCTTTCGTTTGCGTGGGGGTTTTTCATCAGTGATGGGGCAGGGAGAGTTGTCTGGTTCAGAATCATCGCTAAGGATATGAACGGTAGGAGTGGATGATTCTGGTGAGATGTGGGGCGGGCTTGGTATGGTAGGAAGGTTAATTGGATTGATTGGGTATGTAGGCGGACTGTTAGGTACTTTTGAAGGATCTGGAGGGTTTTGTGGTTGCTGTTCCTGAAGATTTTCAGGATGTTCAACAACTTCTTGGGGGTCTATGGGTGGGTTGTTTCGGGGAGGGTTTTGTTGGGAAAAACCCTTTTGGATAAGTAGTTGAGCGAGACGGTGATGGGTGAGGGAAAGGGTAGGATTTTTAGCCTTTTTACATTAATGCGACATATTTCTAAGACATCCGAGAAAATAATAAGGAATGTTCACCAATCTAGCATGTCGTAAATGAGACAACTGGACAAAATCGTATTGGTAGACTAACTGGTATAGGCCTTCACAGGTAAGTTAGTGCTTGACAAACTCTACAACTTTTGGCCAGGGAGGCAGCAATGAGCTAAGTCGAACACCCCAGCCTTTAGGCTCAATTTGTTCCCCTGGCAAGAGGAAATCTTGCTGGGCATTAAGGATGATATGTTTGCGGCTGAACCAACGAATTCCATTAACAGGGAGACCCAAAACCTGTGCTATATCCTCCTCTGTAACTGGAATCCGAACCGCTTGAACAATGGAATAATCTTCTTGAATATTTCGAGCAAATTGAAGAACCTGTTGTTGATCAAATCCTTGGAGCCTCTGAAAATAACCCAGCCATCCTGCCTGCAGAAAAATTTGATAGACTTATGGATATAGTTCTAATAGGGTTGTCGTGGCAGGTTCGTACCATATAACAGGGCCTCCCATAGCTAACAGCTCAGTAAAATGCATCATCAGAGAGTCAAGTAACCGCTTCTGTGCAGAGTAAGTTTTTTGGGTGAAGGCATGCAAATGGTGGTAAAAAAAACGAAAGGATGGTAAAAAAAAGAATGACGGTGGTCGGTTCGTGTGAAATGATGGTATAAGATTTCGATATTTCCCCTCCGCTCAAGTATGACTAAAATAATGATTTTACATGAGTGATAATAATGAGTTGGGATCTTCTCATTAACCATAGTTCAATTGTATTTACATATAAAGTTTACATATTTCATCTTTACCTTTTGATTCGTACTTCAAACAAAATATAGTGTCTGTCCATAATAGTTCTGCAATAGCCATGGTGGAGACTTTTGATTTGTTAGAGAAATTGTATCAAGGATTTGTTTAGTGGAAGGACAAAATGTAGTATGAGAGCGAAAAAGCTTATTGATAGAGAATGCTGAAAAGTTGGTGTTTCAGCAATAGGGAAAGAATAGAGAAATATTTGCTGAAGGGTGATGTTGCAGAATACTGCTGAGGAAGTGGTGTTTCAACAAATAGAAACAACGATGAAAAATTGTTGAACAGTGGTGTTTCATCAATGGGGGAAAATGCGAAAAATTGTTGAACAGTGGTGTTTCGGCAATGGGGAAAAATGCAAAAAATTGCGGAACAGTGGTGTTTCGGCAATGGGGAAAAATGTGAAAAATTGTTGAACAGTGGTGTTTCGGTAATGGGGAAAAATGCGAAAAATTGTTGAACAATGGTGTTTCAGCAATGGGGAAAAATGCGAAAAATTGCGGAACAGTGGTGTTTCAACAATGGGGAAAAATGTGAAAAATTTTCAACAATGGGGAAAAAGGGCGAGAAATTGTGGAACAGTGGTGTTTCGGCAATGGGGGAAGAGGAAAAAAGTTGCTGAACAGTAGTGTTTCAGAAATGGGGAAAAAGGGCGAAAAAAAATTGTTGAACAGTGGTGTTTCAACAATGGGAAAAAGGGCGAAAACAAATTGATGAAAAGTGGTGTTTCAACAATGGGGAAAAAGGGAAGTAGTATTTCACAAGATGAAGCTTGGCTATTCTTGAAGTAAGATCGTCCTTTCTTGGTAGGCATTTTCTTTAATCGAGAATCTGCAAAAATCATTTGTAACATGCCATTTCTTGACAGGGATTATTAGTAAACAAAATCTAATCTAATACTAAAGAAATTAATTTCAAAAAGAATTAATTGCAATGAGGGGTAGGAGGCCCCTCTAAAAAGAGGTAATGAGAGTCTGCCACACATGTGGCCTTAAAATATTCTTTGGAAATGGGGCACTGGTACAGATGGAGTTGATGACCATTCACAAGTAACGGTGTTTTAGAGTCATCGATTGTGAGGAGCCTTACTGTTCCATTGGGGAAAACAATGTCCACTTCGTAAGGTCCGAGCCATCTTGTACGTAGTTTCCCTTGAAATTATTTAAACCGAGAATCATATAGTAAGGCCCAATTACCTTTTTGGAATTTCTTATGCTTGATAGTTTTGTCATGTCATTTTGATCTTTGTTGTTGAATCATAGTTGTCTAATGAATGGCATCTAGTCTTTTTTCATCCAATTCATTAAGTTGCTGCAACCTGGCTGTCTGTGCATCGGTCAAATCAAGGTTGACAACTAAATCAGTCCTTAAGGTTTTAATTTCAAATTCCACAGGAAAGACGACACTTTTTCAATAAACTAATTCATAGGTAGATAATCTTGTAGTATTTCTCCAGGTAGTTCTGTAGGCCCATAATGCTTCAGGGAGCCTGTGAGACCAATCCTTTATATTTTCCTTCACTATTTTTGTGAGAATGGATTCTATTACTTTATTTGTGCTTTCCACCTGTCCATTGGCTTGGGGGTGGTATGCTGTAGTCATTCTATGCCGAATATGATATTTTTGAAGGGTGGCTTTAAAACCGTAAGAAGTGAAAGGAGGTCCCCCATCTGTAACTAATTCTCTCGGCACTCCAAATCTAATGAAGATGTATTCAAATAGGAAATATAGAACTGCTTCTTTAGTCACTCTATGGAGTGCTTTATCTTCCACCCATTTGGTCATATAATCTGTGCAGACCACTATATAAACTTTTTGATTGGATGGGGGGTTAATGGGTCCTACAAAGTCTAAGGCCCATCTTTCGAATGGTTTGAATACTACCTGGGGATTTAATGGCATTTCATCTCTATGATTAGGTTGGCCCATTCTTTGACAACTATCACAGGCCCGAACATATTTCTTTGCATCTTTAAAAAGTGAGGGCCAATAATACCCCATCCTGAGAATTTTATGTGTTGTTCTTTTATCAGCAAAATTCCCTCCACAAGGGCCATCATGACAATATTTTAGTAGATTATAAACCTAATCTTCTCTAATGCACCTTCGGATTTCTTGATCAAGTCTTGTGTGGAAAAGACACCCACTTATCCATCTATACCGAGCACTTTGTTGAATGATTCTTCTTTTCTCCCGGTGGGATAGGTGTGGTGGTAACTTCCTTGCAACCAAGTAGTTAGCGATGTCTGCATACCATGGTGAGTGAGAAGATACTGCAAATAGATATTCATCAGGAAATGAGTCATATACTGGGGTATTATCATCACGTTTTAACCGAGAAAGGAAATCAACAACTACATTTTCTTTTCTTGGTCTATCTACAATTGTAATATCAAATTCTTGCAATAATAGTAACCATCTAGTGACTCGAGCATTTGTGATAGGTTTCTTCATTAGATATTTGATAGCTGAGTGATCAATATGGACAATAGTAGAGTAGCTAGTGATGTAATGTTGAAATTTATTAATAGCATAGATAACTGCTAAGAATTCCTTTTCGGTAACTGTATAGCTAAGAATTCCTTTTCGGTAAATGAAGTAAATAGCATAAGGGAGATGATTTTCTTCTTGTCCCAAGACAACTCCTATTGCAGTATATGAAGTGTCAGAGGATATATGAAAGGGAGGTGTCCAACCAGGTCCTCTTAGAATAAGAGCTATAGATAACTGATGTTTAAGTGTATTAAATGCTTCCTGGCAAGAATTAGTCCATTTGAATTCGACATTTTTCATCAGTAACACAAACAGAGGAGAAGCTATTCTGGAATTTTTTTTGATAAATCTTCTGTAGTATCCAGCATGTCCTAGAAAACTTCTCACCTCTGTTTGGGTTTTGGGAATAGGAAAATTTTTAATGACTTGTATCTTGGATGGATCCACCTGGATTCCTTGAGATGAAATAAAATGTCCAAGCACTATTCCTTCACTCATCATCATATGACATTTTTCTGTACTTA
>SNQJ01S0010838.1:96280-131826 GCA_010110895.2 Picea sitchensis | reverse complement strand
TTCCACGTAAAACACTAGTGTACTGTGTATGTGTGTGATTGTTTATTTCTTACTGCTCATTATTGGATAGTAATTCTACATTGATATAACATTTGAAGAAAAATTATTATAATTACGCTATTACTGATTCACCCCCCCTCTCAGTAATCCAACAAAAGGTATATTATCATTGCGACAGAATACCTGACAAGATTTGTGGAAGCAACACTAGTGAAGGATTGTAGCGTAGAAAAAGAAGAACACTTTATATTTGAACAAGTAATCACTAGATTTGGGTTCTCAAGAGTTTTGATGAGTGACTAAGGCATGCACTTCATTAAAATCACTATCAGTGCTATGACTGAAGAGTTTGAAGTCCATCATCAGAAGAACACACCACATCACCCTCAGGAAAATGGCATAGTAGAATCATTTAACAAAATCCTTGAGAATGCACTGACAAAGATATGTAATGTCAATAGGGATGATTGGCATCTCAAAATACTAGAAGTATTGTGGGCCTATAGGACCACGTGCAAGAATTTGACAGGGCACACACCATTTAAACTGGTATATGGCCAAGAAACATTGGTTCCATTAGAATTTCTAGTACCCAATTTGCGCGTAGCAGTAATTACGCACATGACAGAACGAGGCACAATATAGGAGAGACTAAATCAGTTGATGACCATGGAGGAGGATCAGATCCTAGCAGGGTTCCACCAAAAATTTCAGAAAGTAAGGGACAAAGCTTGGCATGACAGACACATCAAGAAGAAAACTTTCAAGGAAGGAGATTTAGTGTTGATGTATGAGAAGAAATCCATTCAGCACCTAGGAAAACTCAGAATGCATTGGTTAGGACCATACAAAGTAAAAACTGTCACAGATGGGGGAGTTGTATAGTTGAAAGAATTAGTAGGCGCATAACTCAGAGGGATGATCAACGGGAGCCGACTGAAGTTGTACAAGGATATTTGACCACCCACAATAGGATATTAAACGGTACCAACAGAGGTACAGTACGTCGAAAGGAGAAGGGGAACACACACTTAGGAATACAAACTTGATGAAGAAAAGGCCAACAGACAAAGAAAAATGGAAATAAGAGGGAAAAATAAAGATGACAAAAGCAGTACGAAATGACGAAGGTATGCGGAATTGAATGATGGAAAATACCGACAGGATATCGCATTAATCGCACCAAGTGGAGATGGAGAAGGAAAGTAATGGAAATTATGAAGGAACTAGAGGTTCATTGAATCCATAATAAAGGAAGTGTCTTCGATAAGCTTCATAGGATGCCCATACAAGGCACGAATTCGGGAGAAAACAGTTTATTGCGAGATTGGAAAAGACAGAGAGCGATAGAGCCTATGGAGCGTAGAGAAAAGTTCATAGAGGTTATAAATACCATTGAACTTAGAAAACAATCGACATTCACCACCATGGCACCACCCAAGAAAGCAGAACCAATCCAGACTACTAGACACTCCATAGTTAGAACTAGGGCACAGGTACAATCGCAGGAAAGCGAATAGTAGCCTCCATAGGTCATCAATGTTGATGAAATCCCATCACCAGATAAAACACTGATGAACCCCACACCAGTGGTAGAAGAAACCCAACAACCAACACCTAATGGAATGAATGGGGATATGTTGAAAGAGGAATAGGAGCAACAGAGCTAGAGCACAGGTAGCCTAGCGTAACTAAAGAACCCTGAAGGAGCCCCGAGGTTCAATGGGATGACTACAAATTAGAAAGCAGTGGTCGAGCTAGATGAATCTCAAAAATCCATGTCATACCACCCAGAGTAAGGAGCAGTGGAAGATGTCACAGGCTGGTCAGAAAAGTATGTCGAAGAATGACCAATGGAGGTTGGAACCTCGAGTCAACCACTAGTGAAAAAGGACAAGCAACAAGTACCTAGGTCACCACGCAAGAAACCCAACAGAGACATTGTTTTGTCGCATATACTAGATGGGGTACGGGTGAAATCAGACTTGCTAGGTTTTGTCGAGAAGTTAAAATACTCAGCCCACGATGTAACGGACATGGAAAATTTCCTGGAGTTCGCAAAGAAAGTCTGCCTATAGACTATGGGTATGGATGCATTTAGGAAACCAATTAATCAACCACTCTAGTGGGCAACATGACTAGAAAATAAACAGATTTTAGGTCTTCTAGAGCTACCACACTTTGGCAGAGGACAGTACGCAAGAAATTGCGTCAAACATGGCAGAGATATATGGTTGGAAAAGATCATCTCGATAGACATAGAGCTCATTGCACACATTATAGGACTTCCATCCCGGGGCATGGATCCCACACAATTTCTCAAGGAAAAAACAAAGGACAAAGCACTCACGAAAGAGATGAAAAATAAATACGACACTGACAGGGGGAGATGAGGAATCATCATAAAAAGGATCAATGATGTCATGACACAAATGGCCGCAAAAATCATGGTCTGCAAGCTGCTAAGAAAATTTCGCAAGGAGGAAGTCCCGACAAGGGTCGTTGCAGTTGCAACACAATGTGTCAAGGGTACCACAGTCAGTTGGGCACCCTATCTTTTGAATTTGTTTTTGGATGACTGCAAGAATGCATAGCATCTAGGAACAAAATTTCATTACTCATGGTTTCTCATGCTGATAGCCATTATGTGATGGAAGGAACCGAACAATGTATTTTTCACCACTAGAACCAAACCTAATCATGGAGCAAGATATTTATCATTTGGCATTGCATCAGATGTCGAGATAAGAAAGATGAACGCATCCATATTCAAAGGATATCTATGTGATCTACAGGAGGCCATCGCCAACCTCTGGAGAATAAAATTACAGGTTGTCATGTACTATCAAGACATCACAAAATTCAAGGCCACTCAACATGCGATGTGGATACAGGCGCGGAAGGACCCCAACAAGCAGTGGCTACAATTGTGCTACTGCATCACAGAGGGTGACTTCGAAATGGTTATCAAGGATTGGGAAGACGATTGGAAGATTCCAATCCTCACCCAAGACATACCTGCAAGGACAACGGAAGAGGAGGTAGGGTAGGAAGAAACACAGCCTCAGGATGTCCCAGTGCTCAAGAAACCAAGGATGGGCCAGACCAAAACAAAGTAGACGAAAGAAGGGACAGCTAAGACGGGGACCTAGAAGGGGAAGAAGAAAAATACGCACCCAGCCCAAGTACAACAAAAACAGGTTGAGGCAGCGCAGGGGACTACACCAAGTCCCAATCCATAAGAACCAAGCCTAGCTAAGAGGGTAACCACTCAGACGAGGGGTGCGCGCAAGAAGATGAAGGCACAAAGAACACCTCAAAAATACACAATCACGGAGGATGATGCAGAAATGATAGCCCAAATGGTTTAGGATCATACCTCTGAGGATTTTTAGAATGTTGTGCACCACAGGAATAGAATTCAAGAGGAGCTAGCAGACATGTGACAGTTCCTCAAGAAGATCGGGGAAGCGTAGGCAATGGTCAGCAACATAGGAACAGGTTCGTCAACATCACAGACAGGAGAAGAACCTGAAGCAAGTGAGTGAGATACAGTCCACACAATACCGCAGTCGAGTGCAAAATTCCACATTACACCCAGCATGTTGTGCATGGACGATATCGTGGGGAAGACACCCCTAAATGACTTAGCTCAACTCCAATTGGTATTTTCATGGATACCATCCAAATCTCTACACAAATTACAGGTTAACATTACCCAAGAGGTACAGTCTCATGCATGCATAGACACAGTAGAATTACAATAGGCAAAGGATAAATGGGATGCACTGGAATTGATATATTAGTAGGCCAATATTGAGACCCAAGAGGAGAGGGAGCACATGAACAGATTGGATTAAAAAGTGGTCGGAACTTATGAGAATATTCCAAAGACCGCACAGAGGGAAGAACTCATAGCAACAGAGAAGATTGATCATATTTCACAGGCAATCGATCAATATCAGAAGGATATCGATAATATCTGTGAGCAGCTCACACCTACCACTCCACCAGAGGTAAGGGAGAAAAGGAAGCAGGAAGCAATAGAGTAGCTGCATGAGATAGAGCGACAGGTTAGCGCAGCAGCCGACTTGTTCGATAAAGCAACATAGCTTTGGATGAAGCTAGAAGAGGATCAACAAGTCCAACAGTGGGACAAGGAAGAAGAAAAGATAAGCACAACTATCCAGGGCCTCAAGGAGAGGAAAAATATAGTGTCCATCACAGAGCGCGTCAAAGGGGCGTAGGATATGAAGAAACTACAAGAAGAAATCACCACTACGCAAACACAGAAAAAGGAGCAGCAGGCTCAAATGGAACCACTTCAAGAGCAAGTAGCAGAAGTCATTGCACAAGCAGATGAAGCCAAGACATATATGACATAGACCCAGGAAGAGTGCACAGGGTTGATCAGTAATGAGATTTCAGTCCAAATAGTAGACTCACTCAAGGAGAAGACCATGCAGGGTCAAACACAAGCAACGAAGCTCAAGGAGAAGTTCCAAGCGATCATCAGGGATATCGACGAAGTGCACAAAGTTTAGGTGGCTCAGGAAAAGCCACATGTCAATGTTGGGGGAATGTTGGAAGCAAGACAAAGAGGAAAGAAATGAGATTTTTGGAAAAAAGGAATGCATGATGGTAGCGACAAATGGAAGGAAGAGCAGCATGCACGCATTCATGGAAGACCTAACGACATTAGGGTTAGCATTTTTGCAACACATTGTAATGGATGAAGAGACAGAAACGTATAAATATAGATACCTAGGTCTCATGGCGATAGATACGGAGAGACGAATGTGAGGAAGCAGATGCGATGTAATATTTTTTTGTATGACATAATTTTGTAAGCTGTTGAGTTAGAGAGGACTGAGGAGGGTAGATCTTGAGGGTTAGATCGCAGGTTGAGGAGCCTGGTGCGATCTATTATGCCTCATAATAGATCTCAAACCATTTGAGATGAGTTTTAAAGTGCGTGGAACTGTAGTTTCAGAACTACTATAATAAAAGAGATAAGATCCAGATCTTTGTGGATGTAGCCTAGTGGGGGTGAACCACAGTAAAACTTGTGTTATGTGATTGAATGCATGTGTTTATGTATTGTCTTCAGTAGTTGTTGATATGCTAAATGAATGAGTTGTTATATTCCCTATGTAATCGTAAATGATAGTGCATTTTGTTAATAACTTAAAATAGAACTCTCAACATACAGTTCTCATATATCCCACTCAATCCTAGGTTGCAAACACATGAGTAGTGCATCCACCCATTAATACTATCTCGATTGAGACGACGCAGTGCACCTTGCATGTTGTGTTTCCTTCTGGTTTACCAAGAGGGATGATAGTTTTAGAGGCTTTGTTGGAACCCCGAACAAACATGAACCCTAGGTCACTCAAGATGAAGATATAAACTCAAACATGATATATATAAATAACCAATAGAACTCCACCTTTTTGTCTGATCCTAAGTCTGTAATATGATACACCAAGAATAGGTTCACAGAAATTTAAGGAACATGTAGGACGTTCTTAAATCTTCCATGATCTAGTTCCACTCTCCCTTTTCTAGTGACCTCGACTGGAGAGTCATCCCCCATGAGGATAGGAGGCCTCGTGCATGAAGTTACAAAATATAGAATATTCTTTGCATTTTTCTTGTGGTGGGAAGCACCTGAATCTACAATCCATATGTCGGGTGAAGAATGAATAGCTACTAATGCATGAGAATTACCTTTCTTAAGGGCTTGATATTCTAAATTTTTCTTGGCATATTTGGGAATGTGATCCCCAAGGTTGTTCTTATGAATAATATGTGCCATATAATCAATGTTCTTCTTCATGCATGCATATTATGAATGGTTCCTGCAATTTTAGTAACCGCACTTCTTCCCTTACTCGGTTTTCCCACCTTTGGAACCAGAGGAATCATTGAAGGGTTGGGAGTACCCTTCTTTTTGTGTCTTTCCTTTTCCTTTCTGTTTGGATTTAGGATTTTGAGAGTTTTTTACATCATGCACAACAAGTGCTTGTGCCTTTGGGCTCTTGATTATGCCCATCTGAATGAGTTTATCCTGCTCCTGTGTCAAATCCTTGATAAATTTTGACAATGAATGTATGGTCCAGGTTGATCCCGCAGTGAATCTGTTAGAATGAAATGTGGAGATAAATACACTATAATCTAGTCCAAGTTTTTCCATGATAGAAAGAATCAATTGTTTTTCTACTTTCGATTTGTTGATACCATAGTCTTTCAATTCATGGAGGAGAGATTTCAATTTGGTGAATAAATATTGAAGATTGTCAAAGTTCTTCGGATCCAAGGAGTTCAGTTCTACTTCGAGAAAATGGCCCCTCATTTCGTCCTGATTTCCAAAGAGACCAACCGAGGTGGTCCAGATCTCATTTGGTATCTTGCATGCATCGATGTGAAACCATAGGTTGAGAGAAATAGACATGCATGGAGGACTATAAGCCTTGTCCATGCGGTTGAAGTATTTATATTTTTGCATTATTGAGATGGGTTATGTTTCTATTTCCATAACTATCTGATTCAAGTATTTACCCATAAGCATGTGGGTAATTCTTGCATTCCAGTCAAATTAGTTATATGGTGTTAGAATTGCAGATGGGTGAAATTCCATCTTTCTTGTTGCTTTGTTCCATCTTTTGTACCTACAAAAGAGTGTTGTTAATGATCCTTGTTAGTGGCATGTGGTATTTTATACCATGCATAATTTCTAAGATACCCACATGGAAGTTCTAGCTAACAATGAAGCATACACAACATCCAATGGTGTGAAGGGAAGATACAAAAATGGAGGAAAGAATGAAAGAATTTATAGTAGCTAAATGAGAGAAATGATACAGTACAAGTGATATACTTTGTATCACACAACTAACTCACCATATTAGTCAACTAATGCACATTATGATTTTTCTAGAGAGATCTGACACACATTGGCATTCATTGGAGTCAGCTTCCACCTAGTCCTAGTTAATTGGCCATGCAGTCGTCAGTTGACTAGCCAAACTAGAGTGAAATGAGGAGGATATCATGTACACATGTGAAATGTTCCTTACTAGTGATGATCCCAATGTAAGTGTGCATTATTGGTGATGATCCCAAGGTTAACATGCAACACTTAGTGATAAAACCAATGTTGACATGCAACACTTTAGTCAATTAGTCTAACTGAACAGTAACTGAGAATTGATTAGAGGGTATGTGTCACCCTTGTATAGGGGAGAATATTATCAATGATGGGAGAATATCTCAGACTAAGGGACCCTCAAGGTAGCCAAATAAACTTAGGAAAAAAAATTAAAAAATTAGGTGTGTGTAATATCTCCATCACCCATTGAGTAAGGTGTCTTGGACACTGGGGAATCTCCTGGCACCAAATCGATAGAGAAATGAATGTCTCTCTTTGGTGGAAATCCTAGAATTTCCCTAAAAAAATCCTCAAAATCCCTCAAGAATGGATGATCTCCAATGCTTGCCACTTTTTCTTTGGTTGCCTCTTCCATGTGGGCTGCAAAAATCTTACATCTCTTCCTAAAACTCTTTTTCAACTACATAAATGAAATCTATCTAACAGTTATAGCTCTTGGAATTCCTTTAACCTTGCCTTGTTTCTCTTCTTCATCAAGACATGTGATTTTCTTGTTGTAACTGTCTAGGACAACATGGTGTTTTTCCAACCAATACATGTTATTTAGACAAACATATGAACCCAATGGTATAATGTTCACATCTACCTTCGTGTTGATTCCATTCATGTCTATCAGACAATCTTTAACTATCTCATTTATTTTCCTCTTAGCCCTTGTAGTTAAATGAAAAAATCAATATTTCTTATGCTTACTCCTTTGCGAGTGGAATATTTCAACAATGTTATAGTTTATGTAACTATGTCTAGCTCCAAAATTATGGGTTGGTTATCAATCTTTCCTTCCACTTCAATCATGGGGGATTGTTATTCTACTTGCTTGTTGTCCAAGGCCACATACATCCTTGACATGTTGTCTCCCATGTCTTCAATTGTTTCATCCTCCTGAATTTTTTGTAAAATCCTCATTCTTTCTCCTTTATGAGGGAAGTCCCTATATAAGTGATTTTCCTCACATCCCTAACATTGTACAGACTCCTACCTTGGCCTTTTCCCAAATTAATTTGCAGTCTTGTGCTCATTTTTGGCTGATTGACCCTACTAATTGTCTTGGGAGTTGTTATTTAAAAAGGGTGGCTTAAAACATTTGTGCCTTTGATCCCTTTTACCCTTCATCTTGTCATTCCAAGATTTTTAGAAAACCGACCTTCCTCTGCTTTGCTTGTAAATATGATTTTCTCTCCTTATTTCTTCCTCCAAAGTCTTGAGGTTATCATATTGTATATTTTCACTGTAGAAGGAGAATAACCCACTTAGAAACCTTTGGATTTTGAATTTTTTATCCTTTATGAATTCCACACACTCCAACAATTCAAAGAATCCCCTCTCATACTTATCCATTGTCATACTTCCCAACTTGAGTTCAAAGAACTCTTTCATATTCCTTTCATAGTGATGCTCAGAAAAATATTTCTCTTCAAAATATCCTTTGAATTGTCTCCATGATATACTCTTCTCATCAAGGTTCTTGGCTTTCTTAAGTTGATCCCACAACATGGTTGCATTTTATTTCAAGTGGTAGGTTGTGATTCTAGCTTCTACCCTTGAGGGGTAATCATGAAACTAGAAATATTTTCCTTTCCTATTCTCACCATTGAAATTTGGTGGCTTGATTTTCCTTATTTCACCCTACAAGATGTCTGCCTCATGCCTTCTTCTCTTCTTCCTGACAAGAGACACACTTTGGTTTCTCCCTATCCCCAAACTCGCATGATTTATTCTAGTGGGTTGCCTTGGAGAATTATGGTGCATGCTCATGCTTCTTGATTGTCTATCATTTCCATGACCATCCCTTCTGCTTTGGGATCTTGATGTTGTCACTTGTTTATCACTCATTTCTTGCTTGGTGCCAGATTGTTTGTTAACTTTCATATGTAACATATTCATATTTTGAAGTATCTATTTCTAAGCATTCATAATCCTTTCATTATCTTCCCTATAGCTATGCACTTCTCTATGCAGGTTTCTCATAGTTACAAGCTCCTACCCGCTTCTCACTATGTTAGACTATGTCTCAACATTTCCCATGCTAACATACGAACCTCTGATATCCTACTCATGGTTTTAAGATCCCTAGGAATCTTTCATAACTCCAATATTTATATAAGAACCAAAAAAAAATCATGTACCTTTAATTCTACAAGAAATGTGCATGTAATAAGTATTGTTATCACATGCATACTATAAAACATTTCATTAATTAGAATGCAAGTTATTATTCACATAAATTTATCAATAAAAAATGCACCAAGTCAAAATCTAATTCCTTAGACACATTCCTCTATAAAAAATCTCTCCAATGACTATACTCATGCCTCATTCTGAGTTTTGAGCGAAAAGTGACAACATTCACAAGCTGCAATTTCCAGTCACTTACTACTGCAAAATTTACATTATTACTTCCTAATAAAATTTTGATGCCCTATTCAAAATTTTGAGTGGATATATTTCTTCTCCTCCTCAATACCTTTATAACACTTATGAGTTTTCCCAAATTTGAGCTCTGAGCAAAAAGTTATTATCCAAAGAAGTTTAGACTATTTTCCCCATTTTATCCTTGTATGCTATAGGTGTCTTCTTTCTATTTCTGCACATTTTTACATACCCAAATTCCAAATATAGCTCCATGGTTGTCTTCTATGGTTCATAATATTTCCATAGACTATTCATGTGCCTCAAACAGACTTCTAAGCAAGGAGTTATGCCATCTAAGAGTAAAATGGTGTTGAAAGTTTACCTTAATTGTTTCAGTTATAACTTTCTCATATGAGCTCTGTTTTGTTCCTAGAGTAGCTCATTGGAAATCTCTCTTCGAGTTATTTTATTTAAGTTGTAGAGATATGGTGTACTTTTGGTACACCATATTTTTGTAAAAAATGACTGCTTAAAAGCGTCATTTGGGGCCTCAAAATCACCCCGCAAGTTTAAGACCTTCAAAAAATTGAAAATTTCATAGAAAATTCATTGTTTTACTGCTATAATATCCTTTTAATCTGATTTTTTATCTTAAAATTGGGACAGATCCCAACCATTGATCTAAATTCTATCGACGATCGACTATTTCTTTGGTAAACTAGACTTGCTCATTGATTTCCCTGAAGCCCGATCATCGATCATCAACCATTTCTCTTGGAAAACCAATTTTGTCCACAAATATTGTCGAACCCCGATCATCAACGATCGACCTTCGAAGAATTTCCTTAACAACCACTTTCTTACACAATTTCCAATCCCCGACCATTAGCGATTGGCCATCTCTTGGCTAACATGGAAACCATGTTGATGTGTCATGACATGTAGATGTTGATGTGGCATGGCATGTGGACATTGGCATAGAACTCTATCTGTTGTGGCATGACATGTGGATAATGACATGGCATGACATGTGGATGTTGATGTGGCAAGACATGTCATCCTCCCCTTTCCTTCATCAATGATTGACCATTTCCCTTGGATGAATCAAACACCTCACTAAATTTATCGACCCCTGATCATCAACCATTGATGATCGAAGATTTCCTTTAGACACATGAAATATTTCTCCAATTCGTCCAACCCGCAATCATTGACCATCGGTGATCAAAGATTTATGTTGGTAGAACCAAACTCTTTTCCAAAATTGTCTATCCGACCATCAACTGTCAACAATTTTTGTTGGCAAAACAAATGTTATTCGTAAAATCTCGTTGATCCGACTGTCAGCCATCAATGATTTCTCTTGGAGAATTCCAATCCTTAGAAATTTTTGACCAAATCCTAGATAAATATGGACCATTTATCTTTCATTCCTAATGATCTTGACCATTGATTCACCAAAATTCACCCAACTCTACTAATGAATCTTGACCGTTGATTTGATTCATTTTCCCAACCACTAAAAATGAATCTTGACCATCAATTTGATTTGTTTCCAAAACCACCGAAAATGAATCTTAACCATCAATTTTCAAGACTTTCCAAACTCTGGAAAAACTTATAAGTTTTTAAATATATCAAGGATGAATATGGGTCATTTATCTCAAAATCAACCATGATCTTGGTCATTGATTCACCAATCTTCACTTAATTCTACAGCGACCATTAAAACATGAAATTTGGCCTTCCAAGTCGAATTTATCTCTGCAACTCTGTGGATTGATTCCCTATATCATCTCTTTAATATTTATGAGGTATTTACACTTGAATTTGGGGATTTCATTCTAATTTTCTCTATTTTCCTCCAATTTCGTCACATAACAAAATCTGTAACAATGATTTTTTTAATACCAAATTTACAATGGTTCTTGGCCCATATAGGTCCAATGTTGAACCAGAAGATCTTATACCAATCTATAATGAATCCCAACCCATATGAGGACCATTACATACATAAAACACACAAAAACAAAAACAAAAAAAACTACGAACTAATCTTGTAGTTTACCAGCTTTATGAAAAGATATATATTTAACCATTGTTTGATACCATTAATTAAATTCATATACAACATGCTAAAAATGACATGAATGTAGTTTAAACAAATCAACACAACAACATATAAATTCTTATTAAACACAAAGTGAATGCACAAAAATTTAACTCATAAATATAACACATGAAACATATAAAACACTTGTCTATTAAAATAGATGTGCAACTAGCTACTTGGGACAGACGTTCCACCCAACCATAGACTTGTTGTTCCAAATATCGATAGTAGGTCATCCCTGAGCCAGGGATATAAATCCACAAAAGAGGTTGGTCTCTTACTTTCCACTCACGGCTCGAAATCCCACAACCCACTGGTATTCTCCTACAACTATCCCGATTTTACACCAACTCTCTGACTGTCAACCTGCCCAACCAAAGGAATGTATCCCTTCACTGATCTTTGTCCATCATGCATCCTATTTGTTTATCAAGGTCTCTCTAACATAGGTAACCATGAATCTCTCTACTGGAAAACTCAAGGGAGCTCACTGCTAGGAAAACTACTAGGAAAAACAATAGCAATCACTTTTTTTTATAGAGAAACTCACACAGAAGTTCACTCTTGAAGCCTAACAACCTATGTTTTCAATCTTTTTCTCCAAATATGCTCCAAAATTTTCCCTCCATGGTTTCTTCATCTCCAAGCTCTTATTTTCTACTATTTGTTTGTTGTTCATGCAATATCATTTTCTATCTAAAATTGTTGTAACTATCCATACAAATTTTCCTCTCTTTGGCTTACTTCTTTGACTTACACTCTTCCCCAAGCTGATTGTACTAAACTCCCATGCTCCCAATAACTATTGGATGTGACTTCTAACACCCACTCTCTTACATGCATTCAATGATTGGATTTGGGGACACTCAATCATAAATTAGAAGGTTCATACACCAATAGTAATTTTAGGAAGTGGGTTCAATTAATAGAAATGGGTAATTCCTCCTTGATCCCCTCTTAGGCATTATCTTAAACCCTCCCCTATCCTGTGGATTAATCATCCCCCATATCTATCCATATCCCCTAGTAGTTGGCATCACATTTTATTATTAAAATTCAGAAATACAATTTGCATATACATCACTTGGTCGTAGCCACACATAATATCTACATTATGCATTATTTAAATTGGGGATTATAGTGGGGACGTTACAATAGATGTGAATTGTGTGGATGTTATTCTTGGATATCATTAGATGGAATTAGTTGGTAAAGTCAATGTTAATGTGCAAAAGATTTTTTTGAATATTTGGTATAAGAAAAAGAGAATTACATTGTAGAATATTTTTGTTCCTAAGCCAAAAGGGCCCACAGGGGCACCTAAAGAATTCCTTGTAGGAAAAATAATTGCATAATTTGAGGTTGAATCAAAAGCAGAGGCTAAAAAATCATATAAACAAAATCCCCAAGAAGGACCTAGTAGAAAGAAAAATTTAAGGAGATAAATGAATCAAAGGAACAACATGTTAAAGTGTCCAAGCAAGAAGAACCAAAAGCTAAGGTTGATGTATATCACCATCCAAACCACCTAAAGAAACAACAATAATCAAGGTAGGGGCATGAGTATAAACAAAATTATTATGGACCAACATGGCACCAAAATAAAAATTAAAAAACTATCAAGAGGTACATGGAGGAATACCAACATTTCATGGAGATATCAGAGTAGTGCAACAACCCCATGGCACCAAATGAGAAAAAAGAATCAATATCAAGGTGGAAAGGAAGCAGTTGGACATCATGTTATATTTCACTAGGATGGATGGATGCTTGTGCTTGATACCATTTGGCTACATTGCTTAGTCGATCATATTGTATGGTTTTTTCCCATGTTTTGAGGATGAAACATGAGAAGGGGGATGGAATGTAGTATACCTATGTGGTACTATGGGGTACCCAATGGGAATACAAAGAGATATGTGGTTATGTATTGTTTTTTTTTCACAAAAACTGGAGAGTTTACATCATTAAAAAGGTGTGGTCAAGACCACTGAGTACAATATCAGTTTCAAAGATTCCACAAAACTTCAAAAAAAAAATTCATTGTTGGTTCTATAGTTACTATATATATTCCCTTACTAATTCTCTATATATTTATCCTACTATTTTTCTAAAAAGAGTATATCCAGTAGAAGATATCGCTAATACATATACATAAATAAAATGGAGATTACATAATGTGATTAATCAACTACCAAGTTCTTGCTTGATGTATAGCACTCCTTCTTCCTCTCTATACTCTGCCAAGGGCTCATTGATATCTGGAAGTGGAAAAACAGATGATGTTGAGTCATTCCTTGATTCCTGGCTGAATATGCATGTTGGGGACGCATGTTCATTATTCCTTTAAAAATGCTCAATTTTGGATTTCATATCCTCATTCTAATTTTTCAATGCAATCATTTCATCCTGCAACTAACTAATCGAATTACAATGCTGAGAAAGTGTTTCCAAGACAAAAGAGACAGTGGAGATTAATTCCCCCACTCAAATCTACAATTGTTGATGGTATTCTTCCTCTGTCTCCTTAAATTCTTTATCAAGATCTCACTTTCCACCACTTCCCTCCCAATTCATTCTGATTGTGTTGAATCACCCAGGAACACCAATATTGAATGTGTACCCTCCTCCTCCTAAGTCACACAAGGAGTAATTATCCTGAATTACTTTCCACCCCAACACATAGAGCACTTGACCCAAGAAAATTGAATCTCGGGTGAATAGAGTTCCTTCCCACCAGAGCGGAAATTCTACAAACATTCCAATTGTTATTTCCTTCATTTGTTGTTGCTCCATATTTGTCCATTTTTCATCGCAAAGCCACTCAAACTCATAATTTGGTTGAATGTTCCTAAAGCCATTAATTTGCACCAAGGCATGTACCTTCCCGAGTTGAATTAACCATATTTTGTTTCCCTTCATTACCTCATCAAACTTCTTGATGATGGTTGCATTTCACTGAGCCAATTTTTGAATCCCATGACATACCATCCCACTATCCGCCAAGAGAAACAATCCACACTAGGATTCCTTCTCGTCGAAGTTTGTGTACCTACCACTTGAACCCATTACCTAGGAGGACAGTCTCAGATGTTCTAATTGATTTACTTTCATCACACTTCATGTCTACCATCTTATAAACTTTCGTGAGTATAAAAATGAGCCATGAGACCACCACCTCCACCCACGCGTCAAACATGAAAGATCCTTGAGCAAGGGGAAATCGGTCGGCCCTTCATCATGGAAAAGGAGAATAAGGATCCTCTCTAATGACCCCCAAAATAGTATGGGATTTTCCAATTTATGGATCGGAAAGTTCATCCGCTTCAGAATTATTATGCCTAAAGACATGGAAAAATCTCGTGTGAATATCACTTGAGAGAAGATAAATTCGATCCATAATTTTATTTAGCAAAAGATCCTTTGGAGAGGAAACTGAGATCATTAAATTGATAATCACTTTGGAGTCCCTGACCACACTCAAGGTATTGATTTGCTTCGGTGTGACTAATAATATTCCTTGAAATAGAGTGTAGGCTTATGCTCTATTATTTGTTTCAATTCCTAAATTCCAATAATAATATAGGACTTCGTTTCCTCCGAGGTCTAGGAGAACCCCCGCCCTCAAACCTGCCTCCCCTATGTGGTTATTTATTTTTATGTATGGAGGTCATTTATAATCAATAATTCCCATGTAGAAGTGTGAATGGAGTGAATGTAAGAAGGATTACTAGAAGGTTACACCCACTGGAAAGTTCCTTATTTAGAATTTTCCTAGGAAGTAGGAAATACTATATAAAGAAGTATAAGCAATGTAATGAGATATTGTAGAATATTGTTAATTGTATTAATCATTACTTGAGGAGTGTTTTCCTTAAGTAATAGTTCATGGTGTTATCCTACCCCAAGGGTTTTTTCTACAATTCTCTTGTGTTGATCATTTTGTATGGATGCTTTTGTTTATTTCTGAAGCTAAGCACTTTAATATAAATATAAATATAAATATATATATTTATATATTGAGTACATAACAGTTGGTATCAAATCTCTTTCTTGGTCCAAAAGGGGGAAGAATGTTTTTCCTATTTTACAGGTTTTCAAAGGAAAAAAAAAAAGATGTACGACACTTAAATTAATTCATGTATATTTTGGGTAGAATTTGAAGAAACAAGTTGTAGATTTTAATTCCTCTAAACAAGTTGTAGATCTGAATTCCTCTCTGAAAAACAACCAATTTAAAAATAAAAAATCGTTTGAATTAGAGCTCGAGGTGTAATGGGGGGATCCCAATAGAAATGTGGAAGGTGCATTACTAAGGTCAAATGACATCACCAAGAATTAATAATGACCTTCATGTGTTCTAAAGTTTATTTTGGGGATGTCTTCTTCCCTCATTCTAATTTGATGATATCCTAAATGGACATCCAACTAGGTAAATAAAATTGTTCCTTGTGATTCATCTAATAATACATAAATTATAGGAATAGGAAACTTATATTTAATGGTGATCTTGTTGAGCTCTCTATAATCTGGACACATACACCATGAAGCATATTTTTTATAAACCATCACTACTGGTGAAGAGAAAGCACTATGGCTAGGTTAATTGATGCCACCTTCTAGCATTTCTTGAACTATACACTCAATCTCACTCTTCTAAGCATATGGGTATTTTTAAGGTCTAATGTTAGGTGGTACACTTCCTGGTTGCAAGTGAATAACATGATCATGCTCTCAAGTAGGTGAAAAACCATTGGGAATCTCTGTAAATACCTTAGAATGATTGTCGATAACCCTTTGGATTTCTAAGGGAATGGAGGGCTTACATGTTTGAACTTATAATGAGCATAATTGTGCATTTACACCCTAGTGTCCCTTTTTAACAATTTTTTCATGTTGTCAGAGATTATCACTTTAATCAATTTCCATTGGATACGTATGACTTCTATTTCCTTTCCTTCCAAGGAAAATCTCATGAAAAGTTCCTAAAAATTAAGAGCAACTTTTCCCAATGATTGTAACCATTGGACCCGTAATACAACATTAACACCTCCCATTTTGACTACAATCATTGGACTATTCAATAAATGCTCCCTCATAATGAGATTAATGCTATGACACTTCCTTGAATAATTTATGGTACCTCTATCTACAATCATTACTTGAAACTCTAATATTGGATATATAAAACAATTGAGCAGTTTGTCTAATTTGTAGTCAACGAAGTTATGGTACTACCAAAATCAATCAACATAGTTACCTTTTCCCTTTTGATATATCATTCTATTTTGATATTTTTAAAAGTGTTAATGCTACCCAACACATGATAATATTTTGTCTTTCAACTTTCCTTGCCACATTGAAAACATGCTCTAAGGATTTAGGTTCCAAAAGATGCATCTGATGTTGAATGTTATCCTTTAAAGTTCCCATAAAGAGATCCAACAAATTATCCTCTAGAATGTTCTTTACTCTAAGACTCATAGTTTGAAATTTTTGAATGTGCTTTATAATTGAACCTCTTTGTCAAATATTTATCAATTGGATAAATAATGTGTTGCTCTTAATATCCCCATAATTTGTTATTAATTCATCTATAAAAATGGACCAAGACCCAACACAATCCTTTTGCATTTTCAAATCCATTGGTACCACACATATTGATTATGCTCTATGTAACATCCCTGCTATAATCCCTAGTTTAATTAATGCTTAATGTAAATATAATGTGTGGCTATGACCAAGCGATGTAATATGTGAATTGTATTTCTAAATTTTAATAAATAAAATGTGATGCCAATTGATTAGGGATATGGATATATATGGGGGATTAATTAATCCACAAGAGAGGGGAAGGTCAAATAGAATGTCTAAGAGGGGCCCAAGGGGGAATTACCCTTGTCTATTAATTCAACCCACTTTCTAAAATTACTATTGGTATATATATTTTGTTGTTGAGTGTTCCAAAGCTAATCATTGAATACATGTAAGAGAATGGGTGTGAGAAGTCACTTCCAATAGTTATTGAAAGCATGGATTTGGAGTATAATCAATTTAGGGAAGAGTGTAAGTCAAGCAAGTAAGACAAAGAGAGAAAAAATCTATATGGGAAGTCACAACATTTTTAGACAGTCAAGCTTTTTCATGAAAAACAAGCAAACAGGAGGGAAGAAGAGTTGGGAGTTGTAGTAACCATAGAGGGTGAATTTTGGAGCATATTTGGATTGGAATACTAGAGAGCCTGGTTTTCATTTATGAAGAGTGAACTCTTGTGTGAGTTGAACCATAAAAACAAGTGATTGTTGTTGTTTTCCTAGTAGTTTTCCTAGCAGTGAGCTCCCTTGAGTTTTTGAGTAGAGATATTCTTAGTTACATATGCTAGAGAGACCCTGATAAATGAATGGGACACCCAATCGAATGATAACGGTGAAGGGGATATGCCTTGGGTTGGGTGAGTCGAGAGGAAGAGAGCTGGTGGAAAATCAAGATAGTTGAGGGAGAATACCATTGGGTTGTGGGAATTTTTTATTTGTGAGTGGATAGTGAGAGGACACCCTCTTTTGTGGATTTCTAGCCCCAGGTCAGGGTTGAATTACTATTGATATTTGGAACAAAAATTCTATGGTTGGGTGGAACATCTGTCCCAAGCAGTTGGTTGCACAACCATTTTAAAAGATAAGTGTTTTATTTTGTTTCTATGTTGCATTACGAGTTTAATTGTTGTCTATGAACTTTGTGTTTGAGAATGGTTTTTATGTTGTTGTGTTGAGTTATTTAAACTATATTCATGCCATTTTTAGTAGGTTGTAGATGCATTTAATTATGATATCATACATTAGTTAAATCCATGTGTAATTTGTAGCTGGTAAGCTAGATGAATTTTAGTTAGCAGAAAAATTTATGTTTTATGTGTCTTATGTGTTTTATGTGTTTTATGTGTAGTAATGATCCTTGATCCAGCGGGGGGTTGTTACAAATTGGTATCAAAGTTTCTAGTTCAAACACTAGACTAGTATGGGCCAAGAACCAGTGTGAATTTGTTAAAATTCATTGTTACATATTTCGATCTGTGACAAATTTGGGGAAAATGATGAATTTTGGAGTGAAATTCCCAAATTTATAAACCATTTAGTTTCAAATTTCCACACAACCCTCTTGGTGGTGATCAATGGCATCAATATGTAGATTTGCAGAGTTAAAATTCGACTTGGAAGGTTGAATTTCATGTTTTAATGGTCATTGTAGAGTTGGGAAAAGTTTGAGGAATCAACAGTCGAAATCACATATGATTTTGAGATCAACGACCCAGATTCATCGTGAATAGATTTAAAAGCTTATAAGGTTTTCATAGTTTGGTAATGTTTAGAAGATCAACGGTCAAAATTCATTTTCAGTAGTTGGGAAAATGAGACAAATCGGTGGTCTAGATCCAATTTCGGTTGTTTGGAAGTTGGAGAAGATCAATGGTCAAGATCATTTTGAATGGTATATTGATGATCCAAATTCATATGGGATTTGGTTTAAAATTTCTAAGTGTTGGATTTGGCCAAGAGAATTCACCAATGGTCGATGTTTGAGTCGGCCAAATTAGTGAAGTGTTTCAGTCGCCAACGGAAATTGTCAATGGTCGATGGTTGGGTCGACAAATTTGGTGATTTTTTTTGTTTTCCAACATAAATAATTGATGATCGATGGTTGGTTCAACCATTTTAGCAAGGTATTTTCTTGGTAAGAGGAATCGTCTATCCCCAATGGTTGATAATTGGGTCGGCCAATTCGGAAAGGTGTTTGAATCACCCAAGGGAAATTGTCGATCGTTGATGAAGGAAAGAAGAGGATGACATGTCATGCCACATCAACATCCACATGTCATGCCACATCAACCAAGTTGACACACCAGGATGATGTGCCATGCCATGTCAACCTAGTTTCCATATCAGTCAAGAAATGGTCGATGGTCGATGATTGGGTCTACCAAATTGACGAAGTGTTTTTGTATGCCAACAGAAATGGTCAATGGCCAATGATTAGGTCAGATGAATTGGTAAATTGTTTCATTCATCCCACATAAATCGTCGATGGTCGATGGTTGGGTCGACCAATTTATCGATGTCTTACAAGTTGGTTGCCAAAGGAAAAGGTCAATGGTTGATGGTTGGTCGGTTGTTTTGGCAAGATATTGCATGTGCTCAAAGGAAAAAATCGATCCCCGATAGAGTTCAGATCAATGGATGAGATTTCCCTCAATTTTGAGATCAACAATTCATATCAAAAGGTTTTTATAACAGTAAAACAATCATTTTTCTATGATTTTTTTCAAATTTTTGAAAGTCTTGAACTTGCGGGGTGATTTTGAGGCCTAGACGACATTTTTAAGCAGTCAATTTTTGCCAAGAACAAGGTGTATGGTACACCACATGGTGTACCATTGGTACACCTTGTCTTTTTATATTAAATAAAAAAAACGTCAAGAGAGTTTTCCAACGAGCTACTCAGGGCACAAAATAGAGCTCGTATGAGAAAGTTATAGTTGAAATAGTTAAGGTAAAATTTTGGCACTAGTTTAAACTCCTTGTTCAAAAGTTTGTTTGTTTCACAGGAGTAGTCTATAGAAATATTATGAACCATAGAAGATATCCATGGATTCAGAGTTAGAATCTGGGTATGTAAAAATGTGTAGGAAGAGAAAGAAGACACCTATAGTGTTGGTCCTGAGATTAAACTTAAGGATCAAAGGATAATGTGAGGCATCAGGAAATTTTTAGAGAGTGCTTTTTAAAAGTTCTTTTTCTACCATTAGTTATATGAGAAAAATTCCTGAAATGAAATTAATAGTATGGCAGCACAGAGGTCATATTTCGTGTCTGATTCAAAATTGCAATATCGAATGGCGTGAGAGAAAACTACAAAAATATAAAACAAAGAAAGGCATCAATTACTGAAGAGTCTCACCTTGTTGCAGTAGAGGAAAATAGATGGTGTAACCTTGAATAAATTATAAAATATAGTAATTCACATAACTTGCAGGTCTTGATTTACTCATAGTAATTGCAAAGGAAAAACTGCTTGTTTAACAAATCACCGATGCAATACGATTATAGTAGTTGTTTTACTAAATTGAAATCAAACATTTATCAAGGAAATTCTTAAAGAAGTGCTGAGAAATGGAAAAACAGAAGAAGTACATAACCCAGATTAAACAAAACTTGGAATCTCCGTTTGCACTTGCATTAATACTCAATAAGGAGAGATTTCTCTATTACAATCGGCAAGAAGCATCCTTCAATAGATCTTCAATCTATGTATTTATACAAAATTGTCACAACTCAAAATCGATTAGACTTCCCATAATCTAAAAATAGTAAATATTTGAAATAAGAAAATAGAACATATAGAATAATGGGCTTCATTGGCAATCTCTTCGTCTGCTAGCCGAAACCCTTTTGTCTTCTGATATTCTGACATAATGTCCTAGTCATCATAGATTTGTTGTCATTTGTCCTTTCAACTATATCTAATAATGTAATAGCACTTTCTTACTTGCTTCCAAATGTGCTTGCCTTCCCATATTCAATGCATTGGATGCATCTACACACTAATTTCACTACCAGCACTGAAGGCTCAGTTGCTTGATTGGCCTCGAAAGTGTATAACTTTCTTTCTACCTGAGGCAACTTTTCTTTTATCTGTTTCTCTCCCTATAATGTGACTTGTAACTGCAAAATTGGGTTCACTATCCATTTGCTTATTTGAGGGAGATCAATCTGGTTTATATTTTGGATGGCCGTCAAAGATTCTTCTTTGCTTGTTCTAGAATTATATTGATTCTTTTCTATATCGATTTGACCAAGGGCTTTGGAAATAGAATTCCCTTTAAAATAAATTATCCCTTTGTCTAGTGATGTCAACACTTCTAGACAAGCTTCAGTTACATATTGGGCAAGTCTCTTTCTTTCTGTTAAATTTGTTTCCCAAGCCTTCAATACTATATCACCTCTTATTTTTTCTGAAAGAGAAAGTCGATGGACATCTGAGACATCATCCTTCAGTACCAATAGGACAGCCTCCTGAAACTTAACTCGAGTTGAACAAGCTTCTATTTCCTTGATGTAGATGTCTTTAAGAGAAAGGTCAACCACCTGGTAGCACTTCTGGATAGGCTCAACCTTCATGAAGAGATCTTACTAGGCTATTTCTAGCTTTTCACTTACCTCCAATGCTTGAGTCCAAAAATATGATACCTTTATTGATGTACCTTCGGTCAAGTCTAACCTGGCTTGCAATTGTTTTATTATCTCTTCTTGTTGTGTGATCAAGCCTTTGTTGGCCTGTGAATTATGACGAAGCTCTTCAATGTTAGCTTGCAGTTGTTGAATTTGATGTTTGTCATAAGCTCTGATCTTCTCAAAATCTTTGTTCATCTTATTTTTCACATCCTATTCCATAGTCATTATCTGATCTTGCAACTTCCCTACCAACAGGTTCCTCTATTTTAGCTTCTTGGCCAGATTTTCCACAGACCACTGATTTGCAGTGGAAAATGCACCAAGTGAACCTGCCATTTCCTTGGTGAATTATGAATCATCTTGGTCATGTCCATCGTACACCATTATTTTCCTTTTGACTATCGCTCCATCTTTCTAATGTGATTCTCATTTGACTATAGCCCTCCTTTTCTTGTTGAAGAAGAAATCTGAAGGAGGCATATCTTCAAGTGCAATTGGGGTGAGATCATCTATGAAAATGACTTCGGAACCGAGGTTTCCAAAAGTAGACTCTAATGGTGTCAATGAAGTGATAGGGGAACCTATTTCTGTAGATGGTTGTTTCTCAACAGTTTTGACAACAGATGTGGTTGGTGTAGAAGGAGATGCATCTTGCCCCTACTTCAGAAAGGCTTCGAAGTGAGATTTTTCCAGAGGGCCTAGTGGATTTGATATTGAAGCTTCCAATTCATGTGTTAAAGATTTGATATTCTTTGGGTTTTTCTCAATGTCATGTTTTCTAGAGCTCCCTTCTTCAAAACCTGGGTTTATAGTTTCCTATGTAGGTGGGGTGGTTGCCGACTCTCTCTAAAGAAATTTTGGCAATCTATGTCGTCTATGATTTTGAAAACTAAAGAAACTGGTATGTTGGTATGGGGACAAAGTTTGGACTCTATTCAGCACTTCCTCGTAAGACCTGAATCCCTTGAATACCTCATCATGTGGGGAGTTCTCATGCACTTATTTCTTCAATTTGCATTGAGCCAGGTGATTTTCCACGATTTTCTATGGATCGTGCCTTTTAAATTTGATGTCAACTAACTTGAAATCCTCAAGAGCAAAAGCTTTGACATTAGAATGACCAAAGTCTAAAAATGAAAACATACCAACCTGAAGAGGGAAGGTTAGCCATACATTTTTATGGGTTGCTTTCAATTCCTTGTTGATGCCCCCTGTCATGGTTTGATAAGACACTTCTCGGAATACTAGTCGATCTAGTAGAAACTTTGGGAGAGCATGGGGAGGGACCGAGCACCCGAAAATCCTGATGTAAGAAAAGTTTTCTTTGATGTACCAGTTTGTTATTTTGCCTAGGTTTCCCATGATTTTGTCTGAAATTATGGGGGATGGGCAATGGTATAGGGCGATATGGATGGGCACTACTACATAATGGCATATTTCATAGAAGAAATCTTTGGCCTTGTCTTCCCACATCTTGGAGTGATAGAAGTGGATAGGTCCAGTGTTGGTTGGGGTCCAGCTCCAGTTCATTAGTGGAAAAGGGGTCATAAATCAAATAGCGTCCATTATATATGCAGACATGTAGAACAGGGCAGGTTTCCCTTTGGAATTTGCCAATTGATACTCTGTGATTTCCTTAGCTAGGTTGTCTCATAACATATTGGCCCAGTTGAAAAAGTAGCCCTCGGCCACCTCATGCATAATTGGAACCCATGTTACCAAAAAATGAGTGGGGCTCTTCTTCCCGAATAACATGCACAACATCATGGCTACATAGATCATATGGGTATGTAACGACGTTGTGTCATAAACGCCATGAGCGTTGACTCTAAATTTTTCCAAGTGCCCCCACCAAGATTTGATCAGATCTGGATAGGTTCTATCATATTGTATACACTCCTCTTGTTCAAATTCCAGTAGGAACGTAGCATTGTGATTATATTTAAAATCGGGGGATAGCTTATACATTACTTGTATGTGTTCTGGTCAGAATGACCCAACAACAACCTTTTCAAAGTTGTAAATGCTCATGTTTTGAATGTCGACGTTCTCCAGGGCCCAAACTATCATGTCGTTATACAGCATGAGTCTCGATCGCGCAGCTATTTTGTGTAGATCTGACTGAGCTATGTTTTTGAGTTGAATTGCATGAGTTTCACTCACTTCATCGCTAGAATCCTGTGGGAAATTTATAAGATCATGATCTAGAATATCAAACACCTGTGTCCAAGTTTTCACAGTGTTTATGACTCTCGGTGAGGTATCTGACGGGACATCTGCATTCAGATTTGTGCCTTCACTAGCTTCTTTAGCCATCTTTCGTGGTGCCATGATATCGATAAAACCAAAATGGGATTACATGTTACATGGGAATGTGTGAGCTTCTCAGTTGAAAAAAAATTACTATTATGTGCAAGATGAAAATGAAATTCAAAATCGAGCAATATTATTCACATCGGGCGCATTGATTCAAATATACTTTTACTGACGATAAATTTATTTATCTTAATGAGAAAATATAGTTGGGGATCTGCAATATACATTAAAATCATTACCGTTGATTTGTGATTAATTCCATTAATATCGGCAGTTCACGATCGAGAGTTTTGGACGAAACATATTTGAAATTTCCCGAATCGCGAATCCGCAAAAGGTTAATTACAAGATAATCTCGTTTAGAACATTAATTAATCGTGTTTAACTTTCCATGCTTTCAGGTATTCAGACTTCGGGAGTATTCAAAGTAGCTTGGGATAGAATCCCTGAAACCCAAAACTGTGAAATGATTAATTATCATATAATCATTTTTAAGTTTTAATTAACCATGTTTAAGTTTCAAGTGTTTCAGAAGTTCAGACTTCGGAGATTTCAATATGTTATGGATGGTAAAGGTCCAAAATCCGAAATGCGAAGTTGTTAACTATATTTTAATCAAGATTAACTTAACTTAATTAAGATTTAATATTTTGGCATTTTACTGCTTCATGGATTTGCAAGTTAGCTCTTTATTATATCTCTGAAAGGCCATTACTCGTAGTGAAGTGTCGAACATGATGTCATTTTAGATGACGTGTTGAGATCGGGGGGTGCCACATGTCACTTAGAATCGTATGAATCTTCAATTGAAAAGGTAAAAAATGGATGACATGTGTCAACTTAGGGAAGATTCAAAAGGTACACGTGTATTATGACTAGTGCCCTTTAAAGTTTTATGAATAGTGATAATGAACACTTTTTGAGTATCAGGACTTTAAACGTTAATACCTAGAGAAACGCCCGAAGCGCAAATCTCTGAAGCAACCTTTAGTGGTTTGACTCTTTAACAATCAAGCGGCTCTAAAACTCGAGGAAAAAGGGGATCGTTCGATCAATGAGGGAACTTTATCAACGGAGGATATCATGCGTGCCTTATGACTAGAAGTAAATTTGATTTAAACATTCGAAAGCTGACTTCTGAGTGATTATTTTAAAAAGATGAAGTTCGAGAAAGTAAAGCTCAAGGTTTAGGATTTATATATGTTCCAACATAGGCTCCATCTGTGGATCATGTCTCCTTTCGAGGCGTGGAAGAACAGTAGACCAAGTGCCTTTATTGGGTAAATGGAGTCATCATTGGATTTCTGGGAAACACCTCTGGGAAAAATCATACAGAAAAAAATTGAACTTCAACCGAATCTCAGAAAACCTTCAAAACACAGTCAATTATTGATCTCAAGTTAGGCTATTAATAGTTTCCTTTTCCTGAAACTGAGTTTGGATTTGTTTAAGATAATCAAAACAACTTTAACTGAACTATCAGACTTTGGTCGATTTTGTTCGCATCAAAGAAAAGTAATTTTAATGATTTATTCAGGGAATCCCTTGTCGGTTTAAAATGTAAATATTACCAGAAGGAGAAATAGATATTGAAGTATGTTTATACATGTATGATAGACTTAAAGATATCATAGATATTGCTTCACTTCCAGCGAGCATGTTCAGTACCCCGATGAAGTTATTTACATATCTCATTGAATTTCCTTTCACCACTTCAATTAGAAATTTTACATTTTATTGAGATGAGGACAATCATTACATGAATTTCCTTTCATCGTCTCTTTTGGACAAAATGGGGGAAATCGATTTACGAATTTCCTTTCACCATTTGTCTTGGACTAGATGGGGGTAATCATTTTATGAATTTCCTTCCACAATCTGTCTTAGAATTTTTATATTTTTGAAGTGGGGGAAATCAATTTGTATGTATCATACAGGGATGATATATGCTTAAGATTTGACAATGAAGGTCTGTCAACAGTTTTTTATTGTACTCTGAGCTAATTATTTCCCGATATTCAATACATATTTTCCTATAGGGAGGATCTTATGGGGAACTTTTATTTTACAGGGATTTTCCTTGAGCGAACTAATCAGTTTAAATATGATAGAAGAGCTAAAGTTATCAGGATTATCCTAGACATACTTTCCTTCAGTTAAAATCAGAGGAACACAAATATTTTCACCTAATCTTGTTTTGAAGATATGTTTTTAATCTTTCTAAGTCAAGGCGAAATTCTTTCTTTCTATGAATATTTGAGGCCAGGTAGTAAAAAATCAAAATAGAGTAAAAGCTTGGAAATAGGAAAAATGAAACAGAACGTGGACTAAGAGGGTTTGACACAAAGAATCTCATTTCCACAGAATCATCTTTTCTATTATCCAGCTTCTCCTTTTTTAAGCCCCCTTTTTATTATTATTTTCTTTTCTTTTTATTTCATTTTGTTTTATTTTCATTTGTTTCGGAGGTTTACAGATTTATACTTTTCTGATCTTTGATCTGGTGACCATATTTACATGAGTAGAACCTTGTTAATATATGATAAGATTTCCTTTAGAATTTTATCTTGAACAATAAGCATAGAAGTTCATACCTCAAATTTCATTTATATTTTCAACCAAACCAATTATTAATTCATCACATGTTTTGAGAGAAAAAAAATATTCTAAAAACTAAGTGTTGGGTTCCGATACCTCCTTGTTTTTCATCTAATAGTGAGTATTCTGTATGAGCACAAAAAAGAAAAAATTTAGAAAATTTCGTAGAATAGAAATGATATGTAGTACAAATATTTTATATTTTGTTTTTATGATATCGAATGAAACTTGGTTTATTTACAACGAAGACGTGAAATTTAGATATCCTATGAAAGAAAATGAAATTGAAAATTTAAACAAGAAATCAAACCGGTATATACAATGGCAATGTGAAACATGGTTATTGCATAAAATGTTTTAGATAGTGCCCGTTGATAGGGGCATCACAAGTTTTTCCATCAATATTTTCTAGTAGGAATGAATTATTTCCCTCTATAGCTGCAATCATGAATGGTCCGAACCAGAGATGATCAAACTTTTCATGTTTTCATGCATCTTCTTTTCTAGCATCCCATTCTAAAACTAGATCACCAGGAAGGAACTCCCTATCTTTTGTTTTTTTATCGAAAAGGGATTTCATATTATCTTGGTATTTTTGAAGCCTATCATCAACTTTGGCCATGTTTTATTGGACTTCGATAATTTGGTTTACCCTCCTCATCACGTCATTTGGCTATTCGTTTGCGTCTTTCCACAGCTTCATCACTGGAAGAGAGAGATTGATAGGAAGGACAACATCAATACCATAAACCATTTGGAAAGGAGACATACATATTTATTTCTTAGTGTCGATTTGGTTTTCCCATAAGGCATATTTTAGGTGAATGTGCCAAGCCTTATTATTCTCCGTCAACACTTTCTTGATTATATTCATCAAACTATTGTTGGATGATTCAACCAACCCCTTTCCCTGAGGATAATAAGTCTTAGAATGTCCTAGCACAATGTTATATTTTTGACAAATATTTACCATTTCCATAGATTTTAAATCTTGGGCGTTGTCCATGACTATTTTTTGAGGGAAACCAAACCTTGATAGGATATTTTCTTCCAAAAAGATTATAACTACTAAATATGTGGCATTCCGAGTTGGAATGGCTTCAACCCATTTTGTGAAATAATCGATAGCAGTTAAAATCCATTTATGTTTGGTGCTTGACTGTGGGTGGATTTCTCTGATGAAGTCTAGACCACATTGTTGAAAAGGAGCCTTTGTATTGACTGGGACTAAAGGTAGTGTAGGGAGATTTTTCTTACCAGAGAATAGTTGGCAAGGTTTTCAAGCTCTAACCTTGGCATTCACATCAGTGAATAAATTTGTCCAATAATATCCATCTCTTAGAATCTTGTAGGTCGTTTCCCTCCAAGCATGACGTACTCCACATACTCCTTCATGAAATTCATTTATGACATTCTTTGTTTTTGGTTCTGTCAATCAACATAGCATGAAACCTAAAGGATCCTTCCAGTATAGTTGACCTTCAATGATACAGTATTTAACTGTGTGTATCTTTAATTTTATCGCTTTGGATGGAGTTATGTCACTTGGGAACTGAAGGGTGACAAGTTATGAAATAATATCGTGATACCAATCAGAGGAAGAAAACTTATCTTCAATCTGGAATGCAGGGATTTGATCATCAAGTTCCTCTATGTCTGGGATATATCTGTGTGATTCCAGGTGGTTAATCTCGAGTGCTCTGAAATTCGATTATGCTAACAATTTTTCCAGGCCCTGACCTTTGACTAACTTGGTCGGTTTTACTTCTAGATCAAACTCCCGAATTTTAGCTAGCCACCGACCCCTTCTACCATCATTGTCCGGTTGTACCAAGATATGTTTGACAGAGCTTGTTGGCACATAAGTGATTATCCTGGAATGCAATACATATGTCCTGAGAGCTTTGATATATTTCACCATCGTGTAAGCTTGTTTTTCCAGTATATCATATCTTAATTCGGTGTCTGAGACTTTTATTGAAAAAGGAAATCGGTTGCTTGAAACCTTCTTCGTTCTTTTGCAGGAGTAACGTTGTGAAAGTATGTTCAGATGCGAAAGAAAAGATAAGGAATTCCTTAGTATATTCCGGACTAGCTAACACTGGTGCTTCGCTTATAGATTTCTTAACTTACTCAAATTATGCTTCTACTTTGGTAGTCCATTTCATCTCACTATCTTTCTTAGCATATTTGTGATTAAGTTGACAATTTCAGCAAAGTTAGGGATAAACCTTCTCAAAAAAATTATCTTCCCTAAAAAAGACTAGATTTCTTTCTTATTTCTAGGAATTTTTATTGTTTCAATAGCCTCGATTCACTTGGGGTCAACCTTAATTCCATCCTTCGAAACTATATGGCCCAGAAGTTTTCCTTCTTGCATAGAAAAATGAGACTTTTTACGGTTAAGAGACAAACCAAATTTTCTGCATTTTTCAAAGGTTTGTTTGAGATGAACCAGATGTTCTGCATCAAAATTGGAGAAGACTGTTAGATCATCTAAGTAAATAATGACAAATTTATCTCTCTCACCGATGAAAGCTATATATGTTTCTCTTTGGAAAGTGGCCCCTGTGTTCATCAAACCAAATGGCATTTTATCATACATGAAAGTTCCCCATGGAGTAGTGAATGTAGTTTTTTCTTTATCATCTTAGTGGACAACAATTTGGTTGTATCCGGAAAAACCATCAATCATAGACATTTTGTTAGTGCCAACTACTTTTTCCAGGACATGATCCATTTTTGGTAGTGGGTAGTTATCCTTGAGGGATGACCGGTTTAAATTCCTGAAATCTACACAAAGCCTTATTTCTCCACTCTTCTCTCTGACAGGTACCAAATTTGCTACCCATTCAGAATACCTAAGTGGGACGATAATCTTTGCGTCGAGAATCTTCTTGACCTCTCTTTATATTACTGGCAAGAGGATAGGATTTATCTATCTCACATTTTTTCTGAAAGGTTTGATACCATGCTTCAAAGGAATATTATGTTCAATTACAGAGGTATCGTAAGTTTTTAAATCATCATATTACCATGTAAAGATGTCTTTATACTTTTTAAGAAATTCAACATATTTATTCTTCACTTGGGCTGGAAGGTACTTAGATATTTTGACTAGTTTAGGATCCTCCTTAGTTCCTATGTTTCAGTCTTCAATCTCTTTAGGTTGAGGTCGTAAATTAGATTTTAAGGGTATATCGTCTTGGTCGAACAATATCTCTAAGGGTATCATACCTCTGGGGATCTGATTGTTCTTAAGCACTAGCATTCGGTGATTTGCGATCTTATCCTGGAATTTTTCAGGATCTTCACCTTCCTGCATGATCCAGATAGGATCGTTCTGATTTTCTTGATCTATATGAGTCTCAGAGAATTCATAACCATTTTTAAGAACTATTTAATCTACTTGTCATCTTCAAAGACTTTCCATTGTTTCACATTATTGGGGATTGAAGATATGTGTCTCATTTCGATATGATATTTCAGTTTTAGGATAGTAGGTGGCATAAACGCTGCAACTGCTTTGGATAAAGAGTTTTCCTGTTGATTTTCCATTCTGGGAATGTAGTGGATGTTGAATGATGAGAAAAAATTATCGATTAAGTCCCAAGAAATTTTTTTGTATGACCTTAGCCTTGGATGTTTATCTTGATATTGTTGCTTTATTTGTTTCACAATTATTTCTGCATCACCATAAACAATTAGATGTTCAATTTTAAGCTTCCTGGCAACCTCTAATCCTAAGACTAGAGCTTCATACTCATGGACATTATTTGTGTAATCAATTTCCCACTATAATATATATGAAAATGGGATTACATACTCATCTCCAAGTGAAATGAACAACACTCCAGCCCCTACCCCTTCGCAGGACGAAGTGCCATCGAAAAACATTTTCCATACTGCATGTTTAGTATTTACACTTTTCTTTTCTTTTTCTATTTTTTCGGTTTCTTCTTCTATACATTCTTCAAAATCATCGCCTATTGATAAAATACAATTTCCTAGATCCTGATCAGAAACATAGACTGGGTAATTGTTTGGGTTTTGGGAGTCACCTACAGTATATGCCAGCCTAGTCTCTCTGTATAGTCGAGTAAATTGTCCATCAAAAATCGGGATTGTAGCATACTTCATGTCCAGTTGAAGTGATCCTCCTAGTTTTGTGCCCCAAGACCTGGATAGAAGCATGCCATACTTAGCGGGGACGTCATCGACAACTACATCCATAAGAATACTTTTTATGGGAATCTGTGCAAGATTCACTACCAAATATTTTATCATGCCAAGACACTTAACTTTTCTTGAATCAAATGAGTATAAGTCCTGATAAGGTCTAGTGATTTCAAGGCCTAACTTTTCCATGATAACTTTAGGCATTAAATTGTGAGAGGCCCAAGAATCTAACATACAATTATGAAGTAAGTGATCATGCACGGTTAATTTAATATAAAACAGAGCGACATAATTCTTAGTATTTTTGATATGCGGACCAAACATAATCGTCGATATTTCATCTTGCAGATTGGTTACATTTGCATGATATTCAACATCAGAAAAATTTATCATTTTAGCAATCTATTTTTATAAATTGGATTCTTGGCAAGCTCAACCAGGGGCACGAGGATTTTAATTTTATTTAGTTCATTTTCCAAACTGAAACCTCCAGTTGTTTTTTTGACTTCTCTAGTTGTATCTTGTGCTTAATTATTATTGTTTTTCCTGGTTTTTGTTGCTCTGGTTTCAACTATTTTGGTTCGGGCAGCTTGTGTTTCGACTAGCGGTTTAGTAACAACTCCCTCATTCGATTTATTTCTTGATAAATATTTTTTGGTGGAACACTTGTAGTATTTGTTTCTCTGAGACTTAAATTATACTTTTGTTGAAGCTCGGCCATTATGGAGTCGGCAATTCCTTGATATGCAAACTCTCCCAGATTATTTATACTTTCCTTATTACTAAAAAGGGGTTCTTGGTCTGGAGATATTTCATAATCTTGTCTGGTTAAATGAGGTTCCTGTTCATTGTCACTAAGGTTGTTTATATCCTCTTCTAACCCCTCATAGTTTTTCATATCATCCCTTTGCATAAAAAAATTCGTTTTAAAAGGAGCCTGGATTTTTTTATCTTCGTTTTTCACTTGTCTCTGCTGGGTCTGGGGGTTAGGATTTCTCCTGAAATATTTTCTAGTGAATGGATCAGGTTTGTCTTGGTCTAGTTCCATTCTAGATATTTTGTTAGACAAATCTTTGATTATCTTATCCATGTCATCCATCTTTTCCTCTACAGACCTCCCAGATACAGAGGGTCCTGCTTGTTCCCTGAAGTGTTTAGGTTCTTTGGTTCTTCTCTCAACCTTGGATTTTAGTTTACCAGATGCCATCATGTTTTATTCGATTTCTATGGTGTCGTATTGCATTCCTGCCAGAGTGGCAGATCTTCTTTCTCTTAAAAGTAGGGAAAATTCGGGCTCAAAATCCCCTATGAAAGTTACCTTTGCTACAGCTTGAGATGGTTTAACTTCGGCTGGGATCTTATGATATAGTTTGTTAAACCTATGAGTAAATTTGAGAACTGACTCATAATTCCTTTTTCTTAGAGCCCTAAATTCAGTCAGATAATACATGCGGTCTTTCTTTTCGCCCCACTATCTTAAAAATGCATTTTCTAGTTCATCATATGACCATAGGGATCCTACCGGGAGTCCCCAAAACCAGGTTCTTACTTTTCCCTCAAAATTTCACACTAAAATACTTGACTAAAAATTCTTGTGCTCAATGCCAAGGATATCAACAAATTGTTCAAAAAAGGCTATATGCTTTGTGGCAGTTAAATCTCCTTCTCCCGTAAATTTGGGTAAGTTCTTCATATAATTTTCAGGAAAATTGTGCAGGACAATAGGGAGGAAAAAGGGAGTGTATCTGGCCGCTACCTTGGAAAATATTATAGGGGGGGATGTGGTCCTTGTCCACCTTCTCCTCCAGCGCCACCTCCTCCAGCAATAGCCATCAAAAGTCTGGGGGATGAAGCTTGTGAAAAAAGAGGGTTTTCAAAAACTTATAGGGACCAAAGTGGCGACCTTTAAACTTATTTGGGATGTGGCGAAGGGAACTCTAGAAAAAGGTCGTTAGGAGATGAAAATTCTATAAGGGGCGGGAAAGGAAAATGTGGACTGGTTTCTTCATACTTACAAGATGTATAGATAGGTGAACCAACAAGGGATGAATTGGGGTATAAAATTTGTTCTTCGGGGTTTCGTAGAACCGAAACCTTTACCTAGGGAAAGGGTGAGGTCAATAGATTATTAATGACAATGGGTAGAGAGGAGGCTATTTTGTTCAGAATGTTTGGAGTATCAGAAGATTCGATCTCAATATTTATTTTAGGTACAATTACCTTAGGTTTCTCACACCTAACCTCAGCCTTGCTAATTGAGGCCTCCGCAGAGGGTGTTTGTTTAAAATTATCTTTAGGAGTTAGTCCTTCAACCAAAACCTTAGTATTTACTTGAGCAAGTTTGGGTTGGTATTTTTTACCTGCCGATGCGTTAGTCGATTTGACGTATCCCTTTGGTTTCAACAACCTTTCGGGATCATATACAAGTGTAGTCTGCTTATCGTCTGGGTTCTTTCTGGTATTCTTTCAATCGAATGCCAATTTATCTATGGTGGAGTCGCCAAGTGAAAGATAAAAATATCCTTAATTTAGTATTCAATCTTTTTTCACTATCAAAGATAGAATATTACCTTGTCGTTTTCCCAGAGAAAAATAACTTCGTTTCTTTGTCCCCGGCAATGGCGCCAAAAAGGTGTTGGTCCTGAGATTAAACTTAAGGCTCAAAGGATAATGTCAGGCATCAGAAAAGTTTTATAGAGTGCTTTTTAAAATTTATTTTTATACCATTAGTTATATGAGAAAAATCCTTAAATGAAATAAATAGTATGGCAGCATAGAGGTAGTATTTCGTGTCTAAGTCAAGATTGTAATATCGAATGGCATGAGAGAAAACTACAAAACTATAAAAAAAATCAAGGCATCAATTACTGAAGAGCCTCATCTTGTTGCAGTAGAAGAAAATAGATGGTGTAACCTTGAATAAAGTATAAAATACAGTAATTCACATAACTCGCAGGTCTTGATTTACTCACAGTAAATGCAAAGGAAAAACAACTTGTTTAACAAATTACCGATGCAATACAATTATAGTAGTTGTTGTACTAAACTGAAATAAAACATTTATCAAGGAAATGCTTAAAGAAATGTTGAGAAATGGAAAAACAGAAGAAGTACATAACCCAGATTAAACAAAACTTGGAATCTTTGTTTGCACCTGTATTAATACTCAATAAGGAGAGTTTTCTCCATTACAATATGTTGGCCCTTGACCAAGTTTTGGGAGTTTCTTAGTCATATTAACATATTTTTGGGGCTTCAATATCCGTCGAAGGAGGAGCACAAGACGGAGTGGAGATCACGGGATCTCAGCCCACTTTTGGGTCCATTTTGGGTTTTGGGGAATATGTAATGGGATTGGGATATTGGCCCATGGGTTTTTAACCATGCTTAGGCCTATTTTGTACGTATAAATAGTAATATAGTGAGCTAGAGGATAGATCGACATCTATGTGATGTATGCTAAGTGCAAGTAAGGTATGTAAGTGCTTTGTGCCTATATGAGACTTGCAGGGCTAAGTGTAAGTCATTGTAGGAAGTTGGAAAAGGATTTGTGTTGTAACACAAGGAAGAAGGATCTAGCAAGTTGTGTAGATCTTTTGTCCTGTGTGCAGTAGGGTTTTGATGGCTTTGTGCTTGTAATCGATTGGCCGACAATAATAAATAAGAGTTGGTGGGCTTAGCCCCGGGGTGGGGGTGAACCATGTAAATATGATGTTGTCTGCTTTGTGCCTTGTTTTGATGTATTGATGTGATTATTTGCTAAGTGCTTTGAGAGGAGTAGATAGATCTGATATATATGCTTATGTCCAGTGATTATGGTGTGTAGAATGTTAGATATGATCCCTGTGTATATGCTAAGTTCTTGATCTGTTAGATCTTAATAACATGTTGATTCTAAGTGCTTGAATATTCTAGTTCATAGTGAATGTTGCGATGCTCTATGATATCTGTGAATTATAATAAGGGTTGAATATTGACAAATGATCAGTGCTAAGTGCTCTGTAAGCAATATAATCACAGATTTGTGTCCCAGCTAAGGTTGCAAACACCTAAGTCTTGCAATTTCCCATGCCTCTACCTCGAGTGATACTTCATCTGCTTCGCAGGTGTTGCCGAAAGGGCTAGTAGTTAGGGATTTGTTGGTGTTCTCTTAAGCGTTGAACCCTGGGTCTGCCCCTATGCCAACAAATGGTTCTGTTCTCAAGACCTGAAACTATGATTGTTGGGAACTAAGAAAGAGGAAGCTATGTGCAAAGATTCATCCTAAAACTGTGAAAGATCTGTGCGTAAATATGTGCCCTAGTGTGCAGTATTCTACTTGATCTGTAAATATTTGTACTAAAGAAAGAAGGTTAGATATGAGAGAAAGAATCCTGAACTGAAGAAAGAAGTCCAGATCTAAAAGAAAGGAGGTCGGATCTATAGAAAAGAAGAAGCATCTAAAATCTTTGTGCTCCAAGAAAGGTAAAAGCGAGAAGTTTCGATTGAAAGAGTGTTGGCGTTTGGAGGTCACTCCTGGATTGCTAGCAGGAGCAGAGCCCGAAGCCCATCAGTTTTATGTCACGGTTTGTTTAAAGGGTGATCAAAT
>SNQJ01S0010838.1:54447-96230 GCA_010110895.2 Picea sitchensis | reverse complement strand
ATGCTCTACGAGATCAGCATTTGTGAAAAGACACAAAGAACAAATAGAGAACTCAATATGGTCCATATTTGACCATGAATATAAGAGCAAAGAAAATTTAAAAAAATGCAATAATAACAAAGGATTGAGAAGATAGAGATAAAAGTAACAATTTTAATTAGGAAACACTGCATTTAAAAAACGCAATAATAACAAAGGATTGAGGAGATAGAGATAAAAGTAACAATTTTAATTAGGAAACACTGCATATTTTATTGACTATAATAACTCATTTCCATGATTATAGTAGTTAAAATACACCTACCACTAACTACTACTTATTGTATATCAATATTGAGCATGAGAAGTGCTTCATGTATTCATAATGTGGAAAACCCACTTTAGGTTTTCCATATTCGAGTTGTACAATTTTCTTATGTCTAGTTCATTTTCCAATTGTTACTCCCCATCATTAATGATATATTTGGCTATTGACCCCTTGACTTGTCACAATGAATCAACCAAGATTGGTCGATCTCTTATTTTATTTTTTTACCTTTTCGCGGCATTCCTTGTGTACTTAGGTTAGTATATTATTGTTGCGTGGATTACCTACTCAATATTTTTCCTTTCTTAATGTAGAGTGCCCTTCCTTTTAGATATAGTAATAAATTACTTCATTGGAAAACATGAAGCTTTTCAAATTTAAAATAAATAGTGTATTATAAACTATGTTCAACTTTGTTTCTTAATTTTTTTTTTTTTTAAATTTAATTAATGGAATTAAAAAAATAAGATATAAAAAGGAAAAGAAGTATTTAAAGTGATTTTAAAGTTTTTTTTTTTTTTTTTTTTTTTTAAATGGTAAGATTTATATGTTTTTTTAATTTATTTGAAGAATTGTTTTGGTTTGTAAGAGAAGAGTTCCATACAATGTTGGATGTGGCAGTATGGATGTGAGAGTATGTAACAATTCTTTTTAGAATTAAGCAAGCAAGCCAAACTTATATCTAGTTTTCATAATGAATCGATTAAAAATCTCAAAATGTACGGATTCTTAAATAAACAATAATATATACTCGAAATATTATAATAGACTATACATGATAAAATGAATTGTAATTATTTTAGATTCAAGTCATTCATTCATATTACATAGATTACATATATACTAGTCATGAGGTATGTGATGGTTAGTGTCCATCCTTAACTAATAAGAAAACACTTTAAATTACGTAATATGAGAGTAGAGGCTATGGAAGAGTTGGTCTTTAAGTTAACTTGGAATGGTCATAAAATCATTTTCAAAGTAAAGATAAGTATAGTGTTGACATTGAAGTTGAAGAGAAAATGGTCATTTAAGTGAAATCAAAGTATAATTTAGATATGATATGTAAAAATTCTCTATAATTAATCTAATGATATCTCTTTTAAAAACCCTAAGGTAAAAGAGATAAATATGGAAACTTGGAATATTTTGAATATCTAAAAAAAAGGTGTAAAAGAGTTACAACCTCCATCATGAGTGTAAGTATTTATGCTTTGCTATATGCATAAAAAGTAAAAACACGAGAAAATGATTATGCTTACCAAAGTTTAAATAAAGTAAACATCAAAATCAATAATTTAAGAGGCAAATACAATGCAATAATTTAATCGTGTCAATGCTAAGAGGATAAACCCTAAATTCTAAACTGATCTCTTAAATATAAGAGAATGACTGAAAATAAGCAGTGTCTAATCAAGAAACCATTTTATTTGTCAAAATTCAATATATCAAACTCACATCCATATGGCAAAGTGGACAACAATACAACTTTGAAGAAACTTGAAACTGAAAGATTATAATTATATATATATAACATAAATAAAAGACGATAAATGTTAGAACCAAAATTTTGTGCGAAATGATTCCGTGTTGCGCTTCACATTGCAAATTATTTAGATTTAAGAGATGTGTAGAGGAATCTTAATGGACATAATTAAACTAATTATTTGAAGGGCTATTTAGATTATTTTAAGGGCAACGTGCAAGTTGATATCATTTTTCTAATGTAGAACGACTCTCTGAAATGTTCCAACATCGAATAGAATGACCAGAAGACTTAGACTTAGTATAAATAACTCCAACTTGCAAATACATATATTTTGAGTCCTTGGAGTTAGTTTAAATAACTCCAACTTGCAAATAAATATATTTTGAGTATAGGTAGAGTTAGTAACAACATGGATGCGTATGTTAAATGCATGCATGAAGGGATGATGGATGATGAATATGGTGGTGATGATTATAAATATATTTTGAGTAGGTAGAGTTAGTAATAACATGGATGTGAGGTTAAATGTATATATGGATATGGTGATTATTATTATTATTATATATATAATTAATTTTTAATATATTAGTAAAGTTAAAATTATTAGTATTTTTTTAATAATATATTAGTAAAGTTAAAATTATTAGTGTTAGTGGTGAATATGGTAAAGTTATAATACAAGTTGTTTGAATAAGATTTTTTTCTTAGTGTGTTTATTTGAAAGTTGTAAAATTTATTATAACTTAGTTATATGTTTAGAGTGAGGATAAACATTATTGGTTGTTATCTATGAATGTAATAAGTGAGTAGATTTTCACTCTTGCCAAATGCCTTTGGGTCTTGGGTCATAAACTTGTTTCCTTACATTTAAGGAAGAGGATTTCTTAGTCAATCAAAAGCACTTTTAAGTTTTACTCCATGGCTCAAAAATGGTTTTATCCTAAATACTATGTGTAAGAAAGCTAATATCTCTTGTGGTCATAATGTAAACTACCTCTATTATGATCATGTGTTTTCTAGTAACATATAGTCTCATCTAAACTTAATCATATACATGAGATTAGATACTACTCCTTAACCTCTTATCTAAGAAATAACCATAAACAAAATCATTCATTCCAAAATTTTAATTTAATATTTACTTAAAATAAAGCAAAATATTTTCTTTTAAATATACTAAGTAAATAAATTCTAAAAACCAATTCATCTTGGTATTATAATTCTTCTCTAATACTTTAGATTCTTATTTTACATGATATCCAAATTAATAGTTAAATTTACATGGAATATAATTGTTTCTTATGCCAATGCCTAAATTGGAATACTTCTCTAATACTTTAGATTATTGTAGTTAAATTTACATGGAATATAATTGTTTCTAGAATTACATATGCCACTTTCAAAATTGAAATACTTTTCTAATAATTTAGATTCTTATTTTACATGATATGAATCTATATATTTTTATTTTATATGATATGACTATAGAAATAGTAATGTAAGATCTAAAAAAAGTATATCTTTAATGTTGCTATACTCTCATACTAAGAATTATGGTAATTGATTTGTTTTTTTTATTTTTCATTAATATTAATTTGTAAAACATGAATCAATCATATTAGATCATTTATTTATCATTTTTATCATTTTATAATTTTATATTTGATGATGTTTTAGATAAATTAATTAAAAAATTTAAATTTTTATTTGATTTTATTTTTAATTAAAATAAATATTTATTTATTATGTTGTAATTTTATATTTGATGATGTTTTATATAAACCAATTAAAAACTTTAAGTTATTATTTGACTTTATTTTTAATTAAAATAAATATTAAATTATAATTTTGATGAAAACTTTATTTAAATTATAAATTTCAATTAAAATAAACAATAAACAATATTAATTTAACATTACTAAGAAATTGAATTAACAATAATATTAACTTAACAATAATAAAAAAATTAACTTATCAATCTAGCTTAAAAGCTCCAATACAACATGCACTTAATTCAACATTCACAGAAGATTGACTTAACATAAAAAAAAAACTAACTTCAATAACAAAGATATATATATATATATATATATATATATATATATATATATATATATATATATATATATATATATATATATATATATATATATATATATATATATATATATATTAATAACATATAAAATTATGAACTTCAAGTTTAAGAAATTATTTAATTTCAATTTATTTAAAGTTAATTTTTAAAGTGAACTTCAAATATATCAAGAATATAGTTGTGAGGAGGAGGTTCCCTTGTTCCATATATATATATATATATATATATATATATATATATATATATATTAAATAGCATATAAAATTATGAACTTCAAGTTTAAGAAATTATTTAATTTCAATTTATTTAAAGTTAATTTTTAAAGTGAACTTCAAATATATCAAGAATATAGTTGTGAGGAGGAGGTCTCTTGTTCCACAAACAAGAGAGTCTCATACACCAATTAATGTGTGGCTTAACCATAACCTTAAAAATAGATTATTATTATTATCATATTTTAGCATGTATGTGTTAAATATTAATTCACTTGATTATAATCTTTTCAACAACTTACTATTTGTTAAGTTAATTGAATGATTTGATACCACACTTAATTACATAATGACATTAGAATCTTTGTAGTTATTGAAGCACATTAAGATATAAAAACTTCTCATCTATAATCTTTCCAACCACTTACTATTTGTTAATTTAATTGAACTCTTTGATACCACACTTAATTACCTAATGACCTTAGAATCTTTGTAGTTATTGAAGCACATTAAAATATAAAAACTTCTCATCCATAAACATTGGTTGATAAATAAATAAGACGTCATTATGACAAGTCTTCTAGACGTCATGGGTTGAACCTCCAAAACCCTTTTATATATTTCTATTTGGAATTGTAAAGGTTACTTTATTTGCCATTATGAAATGACATCCATAAACATTGGTTGATAAATAAACAAGTGCCACTGCAGTGGCTATGTCCCTGCCAAAAATTTTGCGGGAGGAAGTTGGCGGTAGATGAACTTTGGAGAAGAACTATTTATTTTCTAGACTTGAAAGTTGTTTGTTAGTCTCCTCAGCCCCAATAATCCCTTGGTCTTATGACTTGTTAATCTCCTAGAGCCCCATTACTTCCTCGGTCATAAGAGGAGGACAATCCCAAGAAGCAGTGAAAATTCTTACTTAGGTGAAAGAAAATGCAACTCTAGTTGTGGAGGCCCATTATTGCCTCGGTCAAAGGATGAGGACAAGCCCAAAAAGTAGTGGCAATTCTTACTTAGGTGAGAGCAAAGGAAACTCTAGTTGCGAAATAGTACTCATAAAAGAAAAGTTATTCCAAGACAAGCAAGAAAGTTTATCCTATTCTCAAAGACGACTATTAATATATTACTATAACAATTACTTATTAGATAAATCCAAACATGACAATAAAAATTACTTATTAGACAGACCAAAAGATGACTATCAATCTATTTCATTATTGTAAAGATGATTGTAACAATTACTTATTAGATAGACTGAGATCAGAAACTGTAGGTTATTCTCAAAGATAACTATTAATTTATTCCATACAATTAGCTTAAACTAACATATGATTAATTTCTCATGCAAGTGTATTGGCAATTCATATGAAAGCAAGTATCGGCCAAAATAGATGCATAGAATATTGATATAAATTAGTGGAGATAGAGAGTAGGATATAATATTGATATCAATTAATGGAGATTGAGAGTAGGGGATTTATTACAAATTCCCAAATGGAGGTTGGAGTGATTTTTTTGTGAGATGAGTTGTTGTTGCAGCTTCCGCTTCTGATTTATTAAGTAAAATAAAAAACACGATCAATAATATTGTGGGTAGGAGACAAAGAGATTGATGTTGAACACAACCATTTTAGAGCAGTGAATATTGAATTTGGAGATAAAGGAAAGAGGGTGCAACCTTCATATTTATAGCTATTGATGTAACACCCCTCTCTTGCGAGCACATGTTATTGGCTTATTCTTTGAGGACACTTCCATACAAGTGATCTGGTTATAGTATATGGTTATATGTTTCACTTTTGGATTCTTATGATGATGTTGATGGATTATGATTTTATGTTATTTGATATATGCATATTGACAGATGCTATTGACGAGTTTCCCTGAGTGTGCAGGACACTTGATGGATTGTGGATGCCAAGGGCATCAATGGACCTCCTTGGACTCTAGATCGAGTCAGGGAGTAGATTGTATTGGTTTGAGTATTTCATTTATGCATATGTGACATATGATCGTTATAGTATGATTTTATATATGGATCGTTGACAATGTTTCATTGATGGATGCGGGATGGTGATTGCTTGCTAATCTGACTGACATAAGGGGTAAAGGGGCCATGCACATAGACCATATATTGAGGGAGAGGTGTGGCAACATCCCTGTCATATCCTAGTAGCACTCCCATTGTGGCTCGAATTGTAGGTTAACGATTACCTAGTTAGAGAGGTCCACGATATCGTGAGGGCAGACTGAGACAGTCGCTCATGAATATTTCTAAGGGGTGCACAATAAGGCAGTGTCCTTATTCCTTATAATCCCTTAGTCTCTCACAAGGTCGCTCAAATGGAGTGTTGACTCCAAGGGTTGGACAACTACCAAAACCAGTTAAGGGAGAGTGGAACCCTTGGAGGACAAAGTGCATCTTGAAGGGCACATCACGTAATTAAAAATTTGAGTCAAAGGTGAGTGGCACCCTTGGAGCACAAAGTGCATCTTGAAGGAAACGTCATGAAAGTAACACTTGAGTCAATAAATCTAGGGCCTAGAAAACTTTGAGCGAATAATTAACCTTGTAAAATCTTTAAACATTTCTAGATTTAATTAATTAATTAAGGATTGAAATTATTAATTTTAAATTCCAAATGAAAGTCTAATCCTACTTAAAATTTATGCCTAATTCTAAGCTAGGTGAGAATACTAAAACTAAATTACAAATTAAATAAAATAGAAAAGAGGTAAATCAATTCAAGAAATTAAGAAAGATGAAATACGTCTAAAGAATTAATACAATGCACATGTGTGCATAAAATACCAAATTGGAATTTAAGTTAAGAAAGGAATAAAGAATAAAATATTGTGCACGCATAGAAAGGTATCTAGAGTCTAGTTAACACTAGTCTAACTAGAGAAGAATCCTATTTCAACTCAACTCAGTTTTAGAAAGGCGCCAATCATTAATTGGGAATAATTCTAAATTATTAATTAAAAAGTGAATTAGTTATGAAACTGGGAATGTGTCATTAAGGAAATTCTATAAAACAAATGGCAAGGACGAGAAACATATCACATTAGTTATGGGTAAAGTTATGTTGCAAAAATTTTCACTGGTTTTACTTGTAAGAGTTGGGATACCCAACTTGAGAGAAAGTGGTGGCTTTACCTTGCGAGGAAAATTGGGAGCTAGAGTATTGTTATGGTTTTGTGTGTGTGGCCCCTTTGCGGCTCGGGGGGATAAGGGGGAAGAAGAGTACCCCTAGCATTGGTTGGGACGTATTGGTGAAGTCTCTATGGTTAGCAAACGAAGCCTGAAAGGAGCACCATCGTGGAGGAAAAACTTCGAACTCTTCATCAACAGTTACTGTGCTTGAGATTTATATTTGTAGTAGACTAAATTATAGTTATCATGTAGAATTTTTTGTAAACTGTATTGGATTTTCTGAAGTCAAATGTAAATTTATTTGAGGGTCATGTAGCCTGGATGGTGAATTTTCTAGCGTTACTACCTTTTCAATTTCAACTAATATATAGACATATTTCTTTATTTGTTGATTTACTTGATACCATCCAATGGATTTCTGCTTGAATGGCCCTTTAAATTGAAGACACTTCGGATATTTATTCTGGAAATAACCATCTCTTCTTGAAGCACATCCACTCTTAGTTCTACATCTCACATGTTGGGTGATGAATTATAGAAAATATAGACTTAATGGGGAGATATTGATGCATCTTTACTGAATTACAACCACAAAAATAATGTGCCAGATAAAGCATTGAAAAGAAGGAGACCGTAAGTTTGGTAAATTTGTAAATGGTAAATAAAAAATGAAATAAATAAAAATAAAATGGTAAATTTGTATCGGTAAAATGAAAACTAAATATTAAGTGATATGAGTTGGAACTTTTAAATTCTGAGTTTACAAAAATATTAACCCCTGGAGAGTTAATTGTAACTGCATCCTCTCTCTTTTCCTGGTTGGAAACTAAATTTTTCCTCCTTTGATCTTCAACAAATGATTTATTTTCTGTTCTGAGTAGTTGGTTTTCCAATTCCAAGTCGATAATGTTTGCTTGTAAAATAGGAACCATTGAAAAATATTGTTCTTTCCAAAAGGAAGCTTCTAGACCTAGGTCGATTTTGGATTTTCTTTCCATGGGATTTTCAATGACCTTTTCTACAGGTTCTTCCACAATATGTGAGGAATCAATATTATGAGCGAAAACCTCTTGGAATTTTTTATGATTCTTCATCTTCGATCTGAATAGGGGAACTGACATTAGAAATTTTCCTAGTTTTATTTTTGAGATATCTGGAAAACTTTATTCCTTGTCGTTTGTTTCTAAAGTCAATTGATTCCTTGGAAACATTAATTTTATTAAGAACATGTTTCTTTACTTCTTTTTTACATTCATATGATGAAAATCAATAGCCAAAATCGATAGCTTAGAATTTTCCCTCACTGCTTGATGGTGTGTAACCCTTGTTGTATTAGGATGGGATTTTGAAATACGAGGGTGAGAAGGATCATAATAATCTACAGGATTTGAAGTCTCAAACCCTAATTCAGGAACATGAGTCTGTAAAATTGACTCTGAGTTTTCCAGAAAATGATTTCTTTTAACAAATTCTTCCCAAGAATCATTATTTTGCTTCAACTAAAACTCAACTAAAATTCTGATTAAACCATGGTTAAAAATATTTCTTTCAGAACTGAGATGATCTCTCTGATAGAAACGAGTCATTTTCAAAAGACTTTTGAGTAAGAATAATGAAATATTTAAATCGTAGCCCATGAAAACCATCAATAGTAAAAAATTATATATACAGTAAAGACTGTAATGACATTCACAAGTTATATAACCCTTTATAATACTTAATAAAAATTGCCATTTTTTCTTGACCAGGGAGAAGGCATACCTTTATAATAATATTTGCATTTGGATGGGATTAGGATTTTAGACCAGGGGATATCTTTTACCCTTTTGGTCTTGGACCAACATTCTCCTTTTAATGGAAAATTTATTGCTTTTGCAATCATCTCCTCATTCAAATTCAATTCAATGTCCTCAATCTTGGTAGATTGACCATCAAAACTCAAAGAAAAGGATTTGGTAACTTGTAGGTTATAACCATAGAACATTTTTAGGAAATCCAACCATCCGGCCTTTTGAAAAATTGGATAGCGTTCTTCATTGTCCTAAATTAATTCATTTTCGGGCTCTATTCTAGATATCATACCCATGTTAAATGTTTTATACAACTCGAGAAAAATTCTTAGGAAAACATAACAAACCCTCACTCACATGTAAACGAAAACCTTCAATATCTAAGAAAAATCCCAAATCGAGCAAATAAATTGCATATAGGCTCTGTCATGACTCTAAGTGGGGCATTAATTCGCAATTATGGTGAGACAAAATTTTACAACACATGGATGGAGGTAAATACAACTTCAGAAATATCACCTGTTCGTATGAAATTAAAAAAGGCCATGACTTCAATTATCAATTAAAATCATTTGAATTCATGATGACAAGGTTAAGTATGATTAACCACAACATTTTATAAATGTTTTTATTTGGATGATGAGAATTGTAATAACCATAGTTATGAAATGAAAACTTGATTAGAATTTCAAAATGGTAATCTAGGTTCACATGAGTATGATTATAACTCAATAGAAATTTGAGATTTCAAATCTCTTATTCAAATCTCTTATTCAAATAAGTTAATGAGGACTTGGATAAGAAATATAATCATGAATCTATAGCTTACCAAATACTGTAGATCGAGTAGAAATTGATTAAAGGTGTGTATATGAGCAAAATAATCAAGGATATTTTGATCAGTTAATAAATATAAATAATGTTTGGTGACTTGGAAATCAAAATCCTTGGTAAAAAAGATTATAAAATGGAAACAACCCAGGAGGAAGATGTCGTAGATATCAAAATTAAAATCCAAATGAATCTTCAATGGAATTGGGAGCATGATCAATATAAAAAAAAAAGGATAAAAAAAATTTGATAACAGGAAAATTGAAAATAATGCTCAAACAAAATCATGACAACTTTCAAAAGTTTGTTTTTTTTAAATGACAAAAAGAAATAAAGAAGGGTCCCAAATTTTATTTATATCACATGCAAAATTTGGGAGGCTGTTGTCTACCACAACAGTGCCCCATTTCATTCTGTAAATAGTTTTCAATTGGTCTAGTTGCAAGAATAGGAGCTGATTATAATCGGAAAATCCATCTAACAATGATATCATCTTTGAACCTGAGACACACTATAAAATTTGTTCCATATGTGAGACAAGGTAATTTTCTTTGTCTAGAGCCCTGTTAAGGTTATGAAAATGAATGAAAATCTGAATTTCTTTGTTATTTATAATAGGAACCGTGTTTTAAACCCATTGACAGTGTCGAACAAAAAAGACAATCTTTGCTTCCAATAATTTATTCAATTCTTTTCTAATTTGTTGTTCCATTGTTGGGTGCAATTTTCTCAATTTTTGTTGGACTGGTTTTCCATCCTTTATCAGTGGTATCACATGCTGAATGATTTTTGTGTCATAGGTTTTAAATTTTTTATATGACCAAGCGAAAATATCCTTGTAGTCCTTGAAATGTTGAATGAATGCAGATATTTTTGTAGGTGTACATCCAATTCCTAGATTGGCATTTTGAGGATTTTCATTAGTGCCTAGATTTATTACCTCATATTGCATGGATGTACTTTTTGTTTTACAATTTTTCACTCCCTTAAATTTATCTTGAATATCAAAAGAAAAATTAGATGGACGACTGACCTTGGAATGGCATTTTCAGTTGTGGTTCATAACTCTGGAGATGATTCATTTATTTCCAAACCATATTCTTTCTCATCAAAGACATAATTTTTAAACGTATCTTCATGTGTGAGGAATTTTAAAATTTGATTATCATCATCAAACACTATCTAGTTTGTAACATTAACAGGGATGAGGGCCTGGAAATTAATTCAACAAAGAATTTGTTAGATGAGAAATCAACAGAAGGGATTGACTTTGATGCCACATTAGCGAGCAAGTCAATATATGAATTACGATATTGTGGTACATAAATTATATTAAATGCATAAAAATTAATAATTAAACTCCATACCTCATGGTGATAATTTCTCAAGTGATTTGAAATGGAGTGTATTAAATTTCTTACCCATTTGACTACAATTTTGGAATCACTGATAACCTTTAATTGCTTCATATTCAAATCAATATTTTTTATGATACCTTGAATTGGTGCCTCATACTAAGCGATGTTATTGGTTCAATAGAACTCCAACATGTGAGATATCATATGTTTATTACCTTTTGGATCCTTGAGGATGCATCCTACACCTACAACCTCACTTGATTTGGAGCCATGAAAACATAAAATCCATAAATCGGTATCTACATTTAAATTTAAATTATCTAAAACTAAATTTGTACAATTCATTACACCAATCTAAGTAGTATGAAGGATCTCCAATTGCTGACATGAATCTACAAAAAGTGATCGCTCCACAATAAGATTACCAAAAAATGAATCTAAACAATAGTTACCAAGAATCGACTGTGACAACATCACAATCTCATTATGATCATTTAAATAGGTTACAATGTGTTTCATATGCCTTTCACATTCTACTTTAATTTTATTTTTTTGGCCATTGCAAGATAAAAATGGATGTGACCAATCTGTTGCAAAATACCCATTTCACTTTCCAGGCCAATCTCTACTAAGTAACGAACCTTAAGATTATGAGATATCTACAACCACAATATCTATAATATGAAGAACTTTGGGATTAGAGGATAATCTAATCAACACATCCTTTGATTCTCCTAACACCTTGACACTTGATCGATTTAACTAGTGTTGGCGTTCGGAGGTCACTCCTGGATTGCTAGCAGGAGCAGAGCCCGAAGCCCATCAGTTTTATGTCACGGTTTGTTTAAAGGGTGATCAAATGGAGGAAAACTCGGAACAACATCGTGCCAACTCAGAAACCAGACCAGGCATGCATGAAAGAGTGAGGTCTTGATAAACTCCAAACAGTGAGTCGTAGTAAAAGGGTGAGTAGGTAGAAGACTTACGCAAGGAGGGTGCAAAGGTCTGTCACAGACATCCGGTTTGCAACAGACTGAAGAAGAATGTATTCGAACACAAAATCCTTTCACATTCAAATACAAATACCAGAGGGCACGACAACGCCACAACAAATCCTTTATTGTAACAAGTTGCTCTACTGTGAATCCTCAAGCATGAGACGAAAGACAGATGGAAAAAGGAGAATTGTTTGTTATAAACCAAGAAATCTCAAACACAGAGGCATAACCAGGAAGCCAGAGTATTTGCTGAAACTTTACAGTCGGGAGCTTAGCTCTACCATCGATAGATACCAAAATGGAAAAAATGCCTACATATACTCAAAACAACAACAGCAGCGGAACCAAGAAACTGCATTGAAGGCTTTGCGTCTGCATGGCTTCTGACAATACGGAGCTGCAATCTCTGAATGGTCGTGCAACTTATGGAAGACGCGATCGATCCCCTGACAGTTTATTCAGCGAATCGACGTGTCTTTAATTCAATGTAGGACTTCTCATTATGGCGGAGACGATGTCTAACCACCACCAACCGCTTTAATAACTGCTTCTTGGGATTGAAGACGACCGAAACAACTCAACATTTTGGGATGTGGGAGACCTCTCGCGTTGCCACCTGGAATAATGGAATAACTTGAGAAACAGACTTGGAGACCAACGCAGAGGATGTGGCGCATGATAAACATGGTGGTGCTGGGTTATAGGGGCATGGAAGAAGTGACGAGATGAGAGTAAGATGATGGAGGACGATTCATGGCGGAAGTCATAGGGTGGAAAAGAAGGGGGGGAAGAAGACGGGAGGATTCGCCTTTGGGTGAGAGGCCGACTTGGAGGGAAAAGGGTACGTGGCGAGTGATAAATAGGACGAGGGTAAGGCCATCTGGAAGTGTGAGAGAGAGGTTGACGATGACACATGGCGACAAGGGAAAGGCGGGCAGAAAGATGTCGTGGCGGGAGGCGGGCCCATGAGGGTTAAAGACAGGGAAGCTGAGAAGGTTGAGGCCATGCCTGAGCCGTTGATCCGAGCTCCTTGATCGTAGCCGTCGGAAACTGCATCTACGATTCCGGATCCCCCCCCTCCGCTTAAAGGTAGAAAGGTGGGGGGGGGGTCCGGAATTATCCTCATCGTCGTTGATCCGGGCGCACTTATCTGGACCGTTGGAAAGGTGCGCCCCCGATTCCGGACCCCCCCCCCCCGGCTTAAAGGTCGGAAGGCAAGGGGGGTCTGGAATCCGATATGCGTCGTCGATCTGGGCGTGCAAATCTGGACTGCCCGTTCTTGCTTACTGCTTACCACGGGCGCATTGTCGCCCGAAACTTTGGACAAATGGGTTTTTACCCCTTCTTTGCGTTCTAACCCCCTTATACAAGGAAAATCGCTAACAACTAGGTAATTTGGATAGTGGTCCTTTTAGGTTCAACATTAATTTTTCTGCAAACACAATACAAAATCACATTGGATAATGCCCTTGAATCCACTAAGTGATTGTCAACATTTATATTATGTATTTCAAATGTAAATAAAAATGGGGGAGTATGTGAACTAGATTTTTCCCCTATTAATGTTGTATTTTCATTAGATGTGTTTTATGGTAAAGAACTCACAATTGTTTTTCCTTTGTTCGTTTCTCCATAGTAGATGCATTATTTTCAAAACAATTACTATCTGATTCTGGTAATAATTTATTTTTATGTTGTCTGATTTTAGACAATTAAAATAAAGATATATTAGCTCTATTCTTTTTAATGTCTTTGACTAGATCATAATCTAACTTATAAGAAATTAAACTAGATTTACATGTACCTGAATTCATTTTTTTCTTGGAATAAGTTTTCTTCATTGGATAGGATGTAGAAGGAGACCCTATGTTTGTTGGAGGTCTTTTGTGTTGATATTTTGATGTAACTACGGAAGATATTATTTTGTATTTGTATTGGTCAAACCTCGATAAGGTTATTGTAATTTTATTTTATAAATCGGCTCAAAATAAATTATTATTTTATTGTTATCCTTATTGTAAAAATCAAAACGAACCCTCTCAGATTCGCATCTTTTTGAGAGTCAAGTTATGTGTATAAATAGAGGACGATTTCATCTCATTTATATACACACACAACTTTCCTTCTCTTGTGTATTTGGAGCATAGCAAAGGAGGTCTAGTGCAGAAGGTCATGGTTTCTTGGTCTTTGGTATCTTGGTGTTGGTCTATTTGTGGAGATCTATAATGTGACTATGTACTAGTTGAAGGAATCTATACTGAATAATTGGTTGCTAGGTTTTCTCCCCCATGAGGGTTTCCAGGATATATCTTGTGTTCTGTGATTGTTTATCTTTTAGTGATCCTATTACATGCAATTGTTAACGAATGTTAAAGAACATAACTATAACTTCTAAAATTATATCATGGTATCAGAGAAGGCCTAAACAAAACACAGTTCGCATATCTAGAAGAAAAAATAAGTGTTTTTATTGATAGGAGTGGTTTCCGGAAAAGACAAGAACACCATCAAGTGCACCCTAGTGGAGCACATATTTTCCCTGGATCAGTTCTTCAGAATACAAAATTTGTGATTTAGCGGAAGGATGACTACTAGAACCAAGATTGATGAGAAGCTAGAGGGATATGACAAATTCAGAGCCCGGAGGTACAAATTATCCCTCCTCCTAGAATAACATGATCTAGAGAATTTCACTAAAGAAGAGGTTTCAGAACCATACAGAGATGAGGCTAAAGAAAAGAATAAGAAGGATATGGTCAAAGCAAAGAGGATTATTGTAGAATCCATTAAGGACCATCTTATTCATCACATATATTCATTATCCACTCCAAAAGAAATTATGGATTCCAACCCAAATGTTTGAAGGGAACAACATCAACCAAAGAATGGCCTTGAGAACTTAGTTAAAGAACGCGAGGATGAATAATTAAGAAACCATCCACTCTTACTTATCAAGAGTGAACCGGATCAAGGAGAAGATATAATCCATTGGTGATACAATAAATGGAGAAGAAATGGCGATGGCCACCTTGAATGGCCTCCCAAGGTCATGGGATGCATTTATTCAATGGATATGCTCAAGAAGGAAGCTACCCAAGTTCAATAGGATATGGGAATATTACAACCAAGAAGAAGCAAGGACGACATCAAGAGAAGAGAAGATGACAAATGATGATCAAGATGTAGCCACCCACACTAGGAAAGGAAAGAGAAAGAAAGAACCCTCCTCACCCAAGAAGTTTCAGAAGGGCCGAATAAATAACACAAATATCAGATGTTTATGTTGTCATAAAATGGGACACATTTCTAGGAATTGTTCCCTCATTCAGAGACCAAGGGAAAATAAAGGAGGTAAAAGGCATCATGTTCATATATTTGAATATGATGAGCCACCTAAGAAGGTTGCAAAGGAAGATGAATCAATTGATGAGGAGTATGTTCTTATCTCATCCCTTATAGGAACTGTCACTCATGGAAGTGACATTTGGTTGGTGGACAATGGTTCTTCCAAGAACATGACAGGTTATAAAGACTCCTTGTCTAACCTTACTCATAAGTATTCATCGAACAAGGTGAAATTGGGAGATGACTGTCAATATCCGATCAAAGGAGTAGGAGAAGCCTCCTACAAGTTAGACTCGGGAAAGCCAATGAAGATGAAGGAAGTTCTCTCTGTTCTTGGATTGAAGAAGAACCTTCACTTGATTTCAACATTGGATGAGAAGGGTTACAAAGTTTCATTTTTTGATGGACAATTTCTTATGTGTCCTAGAGGGAAGAATTTTGATGATGTTGTGGTCATCGGAGTTGAAGAGGTAGGGCTCTATAAATTGAAAGGGAGATCAGATTCAACTTTAATTCATGACACTATGAATCCCAATGAATTATGGAATAGGATATTTTCTCACCTACATGACAAGGCCCTACCGAGTATGATAAAGATGGTGATGGGACTATCATAGATCCATGAAAAGCTAGACAACATGTGCAAAGGTTGTGCACGAGGAAATAATGTGAAGCACTCCTTTCCCAACAACAATAGTAGAACCAAAAGAGTATTAGACATCGTTCACTCAGATGTGTGTGGACCGGTGTTAGAAACTTCACTAAGCGGGTATGTATATTATGTTTCTTTTATTGATGATTACTCATGTAAAACTTAGATCTATTTTCTGAAGGCAAAGAATGAAGTGTTTGGAGAATTCAAATAATTTAAGGAACTAGTAGAAAACTTGACAAAGTGGAAGATAAAGACCTTGCAATCAGATAATGGAGGATAATTTAATTAAGAGGAATTCGAAGAATACTACAAGGAAGCTGGTATTAAGAGCGAGATTTCTACTCCCTACAATCCTTAGCAGAATGGAGTAAAAGAAAGGAATAATCATATAATCATGGATGTAGTGAAGGTTATGATCCACGATCAAGATCTACCTATGCATATGTGGGAAGAAGCAGAAACAAATGCAGTGTATGTGAAAAACATAAGTCCCCACAAATTACTTGAAAAAAAGACACCAGAGAAGATGTTTTCAGGACAGAAGCTCGAAGTCAGCCATGTAAGGATATTTGGCTTCCTCGTATTTGTGCATGTCCCCAAGGAAAAGAGGACAAAATTGGATCCATCCAAAAAGAATGGCATATTTTTTTGTTACAGTGACACATTGAAGGAATACATGATATATATTCTCGGTCACCGAAAAGTTGATATTAGCTGAGATCTCACCTTGGATGAGAGTGCATATTTTATCAAATCAAAACATGATTGTGAAAAATAGGTTCATGAGGAGGAGAATGAAGTTACTAGAGTTCCATATGTAGAAGTAGTTGAACTAGAGGAAGTCATTCATGAGGATAATGACATGGAAAAACTTCAGATGCTAGTATATATTCTGTCTCACAAGAGAAGACTAGCATGGGAACATGAGCTCATCAGAGATGCAGAAAGATATGGTGCCCCAAAAAAATATCTCATGGAAAGTAATAATCCAAAACTGTATTCTAGCTATGTGGCATGTTTGTGTGATATCATGGATTCAAAACCATCTAGTTATGAAGAGGTTGCAGAAAAGAGTGTATGGAAGAATCCCATGGGGGAGGAATATCAGTCCATAGTAAATAATGATGTATGGGATGTGGTCCCCATACCAAAGGAGAAATCAATAGTATGTTCAAAATCGATCTACAAAACGAAACATGCAGTTGATGGAAGTATTGAAAAGTATAGGGCTAAAATTGCAGCTTGAGGATTCTCTCAGAAGGAGGGAATTGACTATGAGGAGACATTTTCTCCCGTGGCGATATAAACCTTGATTAGTACTATACTTTCATTGTCCGCAGTAATTAAATGGAAGGTGCATCAGATGTATGTGAAGACAACCTTCTTGAATGGTGAAATAAAAGAGGAAGTATATGTAGAGCAACCACAAGGATTTGAGGTACATGACAGGGAGACGCATGTGTGCATATTGAAGAAGGATTTATATGGATTAAAGAAGGAACCCAAAGCATGGTATGGAAGGATTGATAGTTTTCTAACGAGCTTAGGATTTACAAAGAGTTGTGCAGATCCTAACCTTTACTTTGAGGTTGTGGATGATGGTCCAATAATACTACTGATGTATGCGGATGACTTGTTTCTAACAGGTGTGGAAAAGCTCATCTCAGACTGTAAGAGAAATTTGATTGTTGAGTTTGGGATGAAATATCTAAGGATGATGAATTACTTTTTGGGTCTCAAGGTATGGCAAAGACATGATGAGATCTTTCTGAATCAAGGAAAGTATGCAGTGGAAATCCTTAAGAGGTTCGGTATGTTGGATTGCAAGGAAATAGCTACACCTATGGTATCAAATATGACTTTGTTTCAAGGTACGACTTCAAATATTGTGGATGCTACTTTATATAGGAAAATGGTGGGTTCGTTGAATTACTTAGCAAACACAAGACCGGATATATGTTTTGTTTTGAACACACTGAGTCAGTATATGGAGCGGTCCAGGTAGGTTCATTTGGTCGGAGAAAAACATGTGAAAAGGTACCCTAAGGGTACATTGGATTATGGTCGTAGGTATGCGAGAGACCATGTGTTCGGGTTATATGGATATTCGGATTTAGGTTGGGCTAGAATTATTCTTGATCGAAAGAGTACTTTGGAATATTGCTTAACTCTATGATCCAATATGGTTGGGCTAGAATTCATGTGTAGCACTCAGTATGTCCAAGGCTAAATATGTTGCAGCATGTGTAGCATGTAGAGAAGTAGTGTGGCTTAGGAAGCTATTGTATGGGTTATTTGGTCTCAAACTGAAGGAAACCTACACTTGGTGTGACAACCAGACTTGCGTGAAGTTTTAAAATAATTCGGTGTTCCATGATAGGTCGAAGCATATCGATATCAAACATCCCTATATCAGGGATATGGTGCAGAGGGGAGCAGTGAGGATCCAGTATGTGACTATCAAGGAAAAGGTTTCAGACGTGCTGACCAAGCCACTTTCGAAGACGAAGTTTGAGCACTTCAAGGAAAATCTTGGCGTGGTCCCTCTTTAAAGGGACTGACAAGGTATAGATGCATTGCAGGGTAGTGGATGTCTTGGGGACATGTTGTAGCTATTTGAGAACTACCCATAATCCTTGGATGAATTGTTTGTGAAGTCACAAGGGTGCAGATGATGAGGTACATATGAAGTTTTGGGTAGTGGATGTCATGGTGACATGTTGAAGCTATTTGAGAGCTACCCATAGGCCTTGGATGCATTGGTTGTGAAATCATGGTGTACTATGGATATCTGGTGATGTATAGATTCATATGTTCAACAGTCAATGGTCATGAGATTGTGTGGAAATAAAGAATATATTCCTAGTTAAGAGGGAGTGTTGATATTTTTACGTGAATATAAAAGATATTATTTTGTATCTGTATTGGTCAAACCTCGAGAATGTTATTCTAATATTATGGTATAAATAGGCTCAAAATAAGTTATTATTTTATTGTTATCCTTATTGTAAAATTCAAAACAACCCCTCTTAGGGTTGCATCTTTTCGATAGTCAAGTTATGTGTATAAATAGAGGTCGATTTACTCTCATTTATATACACACACAACTTGCCTTATGTTGTGTATTTGGAGCATAGAAAAGGAGGTCTATCCTAGGAGGTCTTGGTTTCTTCATATTTGGCATCTTGGTCTTGGTCTATTTGTGGAGAGCTATAACATGACAATGTACTTGTTGAAGGAATCTATATTGAAGAATTAATTTCTCGATTTTCTCCCCCACGAGGGTTTCCCATGATATATCTTGTGTTATGTGATTTTTTATCTTTCAGTGAGCCTATTAAATGAAATTGTTAATGAATGTTAATGAAGATAATTGTAACTTCTAAAATTATAACATTTTTCTTCTAGTCTGATCCACATAATCCTCGACCTCGTCTTCACCCTCATCAATTATGCCTATGGAAATATCCCAATTAATAGTAACTGACAGTTCATGGGTCTCTTCTTCTTCCCATTCATTTCCATTAGTATTGTTTTATTATACTTCCTCCATCTGAGTAAAAACATTAAACATATTTACAAATGAAGGACATGTCCTCTCCAAATGGTTAGCGCTATGAGCTCTAAAAAACAATTCTTGGGCAAAATATGCAAGATGAATTTCATCAGCAGGAGGATTTTGATTCTTTGCAGGTGTATTTGTTATTTTGAATGAATCTCTCCAAAATCTATTATAAGAGGTTCCTTCTCCCGATATTTTCTTAAGTTCAATTATGTCATTGGACAATGTTTTAATGATTTTCTCTAAACTATCCATATCGATTGTCTCCTTCTCAGTTGTTTTCATTGTTGTCACTTTCTTTACACTAGGAAAAGTTTATTTCCTTCTACTTTAAACTTTCCTACAATACTAAGCATTTGATTTTCTACAACTAGAGTTTCTTCAAATGTATCAGCTAAAGTATATTTACCTTCTCTCTTAACAAATATTGCAATAGAGGATGGGAGAGTCGCAGTATAAAACTCAATAAGAAAATTAGTTGCAGGTATTTATTCATTTGGTATTTTGTTCATTGTCGTCAAAAACCCCTCATTAAAATCCTTAATTTTTTCTTTGGGGTTCATTTTGATTCGAGAAAGTTATAAAAGTAAGGTTGATGGTGTCTTGTCTTCACCAAACTATTTAAGAAATGCAGTTTTGAACTCATTCCAATTAGTGATAGACCCCTGAGGTAATGTGAAACACCATGTAGATGTTTTTCCTTCAAAGGTAAATGAAAATAATCTACGAACAACATCTTCATGTTTAACAACCATTAAGTTAGCTACTAGCATAAATTTAATTACATGATCCTCTAGAGATTTTTTGGTATCTAGATCATATTTGGGAAGAAACTTCTCCATGTGATTTGGAAAATCATGTAATTTCCATGATAGAACTACTCCTCTAGGTGTTAGGCATAGTCTCCTTGGTTTATTAGCCATGTTCCTCAGTGGTGACCTTCTTGCACTAGGCGGTGGTGAAGCTCTGTGAGTGTAATTAGGACTTCCTTCAGGTGATTGCTCAAGGAAGTTACGTGGAGAGTCTCGAGGACCTTTACGAGGTGATGGTGGTTTTCATGTGCTACCAGACAATTAAAATGTTAAAAAACTTGGTTATGATTTTCCTTGTAATACTTTAGATAAATATGAATTTGGATAAACTTCAAAAAACATTTTTGACTCGTTTGGTTGTTCCTTTCTCGGGAACTTACCTTTATGTGGGAGAGAAAATTGAATAGGTGAGTAACCTTGTTCCTTACTTTGAGGTCTAGTAAGAACCTCTGATGCCTGTAACTCAGGTAATGCTAGATTATACAACCATTTTTTTGTAGTTAAACTTGTATCAATAGTTTCATCCTGAGATGTTATAACATGGTTACTTTGAGATTCAAGTTCCTATGGCATATTTAAATGTACATATGGTTCTGATACAACTAGTTTAGAAGGTTGCACAATTTATTTAGATGAGTTTGTAGTTGATGGTTCATGTTGAGGTGTGGATTGAGTTGATATGGATGGCTTAATGGTTTTTGATTTTCTTCTTGCCATTCAAATCATTTGGCCCTCCTTCTAGTGCCAAAAATTGTTGATTGTCTAATTCATTCTGCCTAAAACAACAAGGGAGGATCACCCAATGGTATGTCCCAATTAGACTCACTCTTGTTTGGGGTAGAAATATTCACCGGTATGTGGGCCTGGTTGCCACCAAAAAAGGTTGGATACAATGTAATATCGATCTGGTTGAAAGTATTTAATCTAAGAATCTATATAATAACTATAATTAATAATATATCTAACTAATATAAATGCTAGATAGTTGGGAGAAATTTTCTTTTAATCAAATACAAGAAGAGAAATTGATTATTGAATCTAAAGAAATAGTTCACATGATTCAATAAAATTTTACGTGAAAATACATACATTTGTATTTTATGAATAAATAGTTATTCGAAAAATATAATATAATTATTCCTATATCCAATAAATATATCTCACCAAAATCGTCAATTCATAAAATAAATTTCATGAAAAGGAAAAACGTGCAGAAAGCTCAACTTACAAAAGTGATTAATTGAACAATCTCACATATGCAAGAGATATCTACAATAGATATATGATCTTCTCTTTATTATTCAAACTGATAAGAAATTACATAGTTTCAATACAAAGTTTGCCATCCCTTTCTCCATGGAAATAACTTCTTTTTAGACTAATTATGTATGATATACATTTGATTTCTAGAGACTTTTAGTTACAAGAGTCTTGATTTTCCAACTCATAATGTTTTTGGGAAAATCCTATAATTATTACTCATGACCAATTATATTGACACAAGTTTTAAATTTTCTAATTTGAGGAATTCCTTTTGTATAACAAATTGAATTTTTTTATACACGTGACTATTTTTGATTGAGAAAACTAAACATGTACAACTATTTATTTATTCACGAGCATACGCCTACTTCTTTATGTGCCCACAAATTCTCTTATTATTTCACTCTACCCACATTCCTGGTCATTATGATTATTCCTTTCACCTATAATTATGAATGATTCTGGTGGATATCGGTGGCCACCCACCTCTTCCAAATGGCTCACATACAATTTTCATCTTGGCAATGTTTTTCTAGCTTTTCAGGTCATAAACATTCAAGGTCGTTTTGAGGCCCTAAACAATGCTTTTTGGGCTCGCCAAAGTCACACTATATGACGGAGTTAGAGTGTAATGATAAAAAGTTTATTCCTCAGATAGACCTTTCCAGCAGGCTATTGTGCACCTAAAAGAGAGATCATATGCAAAAGTTACGATCCTGGGAAGTTGATGTACCAACCTATCCCATGGGGGCCCACATGACTTTTGGTGCTTCATCTCCTAGGGTTAGGGTTTTAGATGCCTAGGGTTTTATGATTACTTCTTGATGCTAAAAAGGCCTGCAGTCCTCATTATAATGTGCTCACGTGAATTCACTTAGCCTCCACATATCTTCTTAGATATTAGCTACCACCATTCGAGAAATATTGTTTCATTCTACATTTTACAGATTCAACAGATTTCTTTATTGAACAGAAGTTAAGTTTCATTGTATCTTTATTATTGTTCTTTGTATATCTGTGTTAATTTTATAGATCTTTGTTTCATTTTGTTCCTCTCATAAATATGGATCAATGGTATCAAAGCGATGTACTCTTCATTTGTTTCTCTATGCATGTCCCCAATGAGGTCAGGGTATAAGTAGTTGGAACTCAAACTGGTTGAGCCTTTACAAGATTAGCCTCACCAAACCTGACAACCACCAATGGGGGAAGAAAAGACAGACGATGGGGTAGGAGATCCATTTAAATTGTTGTTCAAGGAATCCCTCACATGACAGAGGAATGCGATGATGGATAATTTTGCACAAATCCTTCGACTACTGCCAATAGGAAACACATCTTCCTCGAGCGGAGGTGTCGCCCCCTTCAAGGTAGAAATCAATTTTGATATTCCTATATTTGAAGTTCAAATAGATTTTGATGTTGTATACAAATGGTTAAACCTTATAGAAGGGTTTTTTTTTTCCATAACTTTTCTGATAGAGAAAATATTACATTTGTTCTCCTTAAGGCTGTCCCCCATGTCAAATATTGGTGGGAGACTTTGTGTGAGAAAAAGGTAACAGAGGAATCTGCATTATTTGTAGTCGCACCCATTTGGGGTTCTTTTGGGGATGGTATTAAGCAACAATACTACCCTGTTGGAAGTTATGAAGACTTATATACAAGATGAACCACACTGCAACAGGAAAGGGAACAAATAGTTCCAGAGTTCACCAATGTCTTTCATACGCTATGCACCAAGATGCATATCAAAGAATATAAATGACATCTAGTGTTCAAGTACCACGGTGGTATGCATAGATACATCTAGGCGGAAATGGAATTTTTGGACATCTCTTTCATGGGCGAGTCCTATAGATATGCTATCAAAATCGAGCAGAAGCTTAAACAGAAGACACGTCCATTTTGGTTTGTGAATCCCTCACAGTAGAAGCAAGGAAAAGGTGACCCCAACCCATAAAAAATTTGGTAGAGAAAGGATGGACAGCCTCTGGACAACTATTCTAAGCCACAAACAAAGAAGGAAAATGGGAAAACAAAGAAAGACACTGGGAAGTGGTGCGAGCTCCATAAGAGCCCCTAGCATAACATCGTTGAATGTTTCTCAAAGAAATCATTGGTGGTTGAGGTGAAATCCTTTGAATCAGATGTGGGCTCTGACTCTGAGTTAGAACCAAAAAAATGGGGATGATTCATTGATGTAGAAACCAGTGCCACCATTGCTACCACTAAGGTCCAACCTGGTGAACCTAATGAACCAAAGGAAGGTGAGCACCTCTTTGATTCATATATGTGGGTGAAGGGTACTCCTATACAATTCATCATTGATAGTGGTAGCTAGAAGAACCTTATCCCAGTGGAGTTCGTCAAGTGGTTGGATCTGCCAGAAAAACCACACCCACAGTCATACACCATTGGATGGATCTACCAAGGGACCTATTTCTAGGCCATCCAATAGTTTCTCCTACCCTATGACATCAATCCCTTCAAAGATGAGGTATTGTATGATGTCGCCCTCCTTGATGTTTGTGATGTTCTTTTGGGCCAACCTTATTTATGGAAATCTCATGTTGTATATGAGTCTAGGCCTCATAGTGTTATTATTACTTTGGATATGTAATTGTACAGGATACCTAAGGTATTCCCACCTACTACCATTTCCTTGATCTATGTAAATCAATGCAGGAAGTTCATCTCTCAGACCAAGAAGTTTTTCTTCTTCGTGATTCATGTTGAAAGTGAGTTGAAGGTTGCAACCACATCCATGGCCTTCGCAGTAGGTCTCTCCATGCAGCAAAAGAAAGTGGATATAGTCGTGGAAGAATATAAAGAAATCTTATCCTCACCCATTGGGGTACCTCTACACTATCATGTCAAGTACTCAATTGATCTAACCCTCAGTGCACCGCTACCCAATGGGTTAGTATATCACCACTCTCTGTCAGAAAATGAGGAAATCAAGCATCAGATCCAAGAGTTACTCGAAAAGGGGCACATCTAACCAATATCATCACCTTGTGGAAGCCTAATCATTCTTGTGTAGAAGAAAGATGGGACATGGTGACTCTGCATTGATTATTGGGCTCTAAATAACATCACAGTCAAGCATCAGTACCCAATTCTCTAAATTGATGATCTCCTTGACCAGCTCAAGGGGGGAGAAATACTTCAGTAATATTGATCTGAAGTGTAGTTACCATCACGTCCCAATAGAGCAGACCAATGTATGGAAGACTGCCTTCAAGTCCAAAAATGGTCTTTTTAAATGGTTGGTCATGCCCTTTGGCTTGAAAAAATCCCAAACAACTTTCATGAGGATGATGGATGATATCTTGTGGCCTTTCACCAATTCTTTTGTAGTGGTGTATTTGGATGACATCCTCATCTTCAACAAGAGTTGGGCAGAACACTTTCATCATATTCAACAGGTTCTGCACACTCTACTACAACACAAGCTATATGCAAATTTGGAAAAATTCCCCTTCAACATGAACAGGGTCTAGTACCTAGGATACATTGTTGATTAGCATCAGATGCATGTCGATCTAGCCAAGATCCAGGTCATTCATGACTGGACAACCCTGACCACACTCACTAAGCTTCGAAGCTTCTTAGGCCTTGCCAAGTTCTATCACAGGTTTGTGTTGGGATTCTCCCACATTACATTGGCCCTAATCCTAGTGACCAGGGGTGGTGGAAAGGAAAATTTTGTGTGGGGTGAGTTGTAACATAAATGTTTCAATGATTTGAAGCAGCTCTTGTGATCAACCCCGATGCTCTCATTACCCAAACTGCAGTAGCCTTTTGATATTGAGACAGATGATTCAGGCTATGTTGTGGATGCAATTCTCACTCAGCATGGACATATCGTGGCCTATCATAGTGAGACACTATAAGATACTATCTGTAAGTACCCCACTTATGAAAAATAAATGCACTGCATTGTACAAGTCTGCCACCAATTGAGGCATTACATTCTTGGGAAGGAGATAATTATCCACATTGATCATAAGCCTCCGTAGTCCATGAAAACACAAGGAAAATTTCATAATGACTGCCAACAGAAACGATCCACATACTTGCATAAATTCCATCTCAACATCAAGTATAAGACAGGGAGCACCAACTGTGTCATTGACTTCCTCATTTGACCTCTAGTTGCAGCACTAACCACGGTGCTACACTCCTGCGGACATGAGACCTTTAGATGGCCCCAATTATATGATATAGATCTTGACTTCGCCACTACCTACCATATGTTGGGCACAAACACACTTGTCATTGATTTCCATATTCAGGATGGGTTTTTGTGCCATCTAGTCCATCTCTGCATCCCATCAAGCGAACCAAATAAGCTGATTTGGGAATCTCAATATAGTTAGGTGGTAGGACAAATTGGTGTTGAAAAGACAGTGGTAGTGGTGCAACAACATTTCTATTGGCCGAAAATTCAACAATATGTTAGCAAGTATATTAAGCCCTGCACACACTTCTCCATTTCCAAACCGGTCATTAAGAAAAAAGGCATGTACACCCCTCTGTCTACTCCTAAAACGCCATGGGAATCCATCTCAATAGACTACATGTCGTTCCTTCCTTCAACCAATAAGGGAAATTATTGTTTTTTTGTGGTTGTTGATCAATTTTACAAGATGGAGATTATGGCCACCTACAAGAACATAATCGCAGTGGAGACCACTGCCAATCTCTTCTTAGCACAAGTGTGCATACATTTTGGGATACCTCAAACCATCATCTAAGATCGAGACAGTCGGTTAATCAACACATTTTGGTCAAGCCTTTGGTCACAGCTAGACACCAAGCTCACCAAATACATGGCCTTCCACACTCAAAGGAAATTCCAAATCGATTTCATCAACAAGATGATCGTGCATATCTTGTGCATGTACAATTCCAAGCATCTGTGCATATGGGATGAGAGTCTTCCCTATGTTCAACATAGTTACAACAAATCTATACATATCTCAATTAGCCACATCCCCTTTCAGGTGGGGTTGGGATTTCAACCATTGGCTCCCATGGATGTTGCACCACCCCTTGTGTCCACACCAAAATAAGAATCCCATACTCAAATGAAAGCTGGCAATGCCACCCGGTTCATTGACCAAATACAACACATCCACCGACAGGTTTAGGATATTTTACAGAATTCCAATTCCAAGTACAAGCAATGCCATGATCAACACCGAGTGCCACACAAGTTTTAGTTGGGCAATAAATTTTGGTTGCATTTTCAAAAAGAATGCCTTACAGGACCCCATTGGAAGCTTCATCCACTCTAATATGGACCTTACACCATCATCAAGTCCATGTGTGACAATTATTTTGAGCTCAACATTTCCCCCTTCCTTGGCTTTCTCCCAGTGTTTAATGTGAACCTCATTCGATCATACTTTCCACCATTATTGGACACCTCAGAGATAACAGAACAATTGACACCGATAGAGCTCAACCCTGACTACATAGAACAAGAATCCACTAATAAGATCATGGACACACAAGTCAAGGGTACTTGCCAATAGAAGCTTCAGCTTTATCATGTTGTCAAAGTGGGGCAGCTCTTGCACCAAGCCAAGTGGCTCACTCAGGGCCAAATTTAGCAGAAATTTCCTCATCTAATGGGGGAACTCAATGCAATGAATACCATTTCTTCCTACGGTTGGGGATTGATCTAGGTGGATATCAGTGGCCACCCACCTCTTCCAGCTAGCTCACATGCAGTTTTCATCTTGGCAGTTTTTTTCTAGCTTTTCGGGTCCTAAACTTTTGGGGTCGTTGTTGGACACAGACCTAATTAGGAGAAAAGGCTATTTTTGGGAAGAGAAGAAAGAGAGGAGAAAAGGAAAGCTATAAGGAAAAGTAGCATGTGTAATGGAAGAAGGCGAGCTGTGCATCCAAGGAAGACCTAATGACACTAGGGTTATGGTTTTTGTAATGTATTGTAATGGTTGATGAGCCAAGAATATAAATAGGTAGTATTTAGAGGAAGTAAGGGGGATGGACCGAGGGAATGGTCGATAGAGGGAGATAGGGAGAGAAAGGAGAGGACAAGAGATGGCAGAGAATTGTAAAAAATGTAATAGTCGGTAAGTTGGTGATCTAGGGAAGCAGTGAGCGACTTGATTCCAAGGGTTAGATCGCAGGCTGGGGAGCTTGGTGTGATCTAGTCATCCTCACATGGATCGAGGAGCCTATTGAGGGGAGTAAGATCTAAGATTGTAAACATGTGCGGTGTGACATATTACTGAACCATAATAAATATCTTGAGAGCCAAATATTTGTGGACATATCCCAGGAGAGGGTGAACCACAATAACAACTGTGTTATGTGAATGAATGTATGCATCTTTATTGTTGTTAAATCGTAAATGTTAAATGAATGAATTAATTATTTAGAACTGGTATTTCACATGCATGAATAGAATGACTGTTATAATCATATGTTAGATTGGATCAATAAAGACTATGAGATACAACCGCAAATATCCACTCATTCCCAGGTTGCAAACACCTGAGTCTTGCAGCCACCCATAGATCTATCTCGGGTCAGACTGGAGAGTACACCCTGTGTGTTGTGTTGCCTTTTGGTCTACCAGAGGGGTCGATATTTTTCGAGGGATTTTTTTGGGAGATTATCAAATCTGAACCAGGGTCAATCTATGATAGTAAGGTAGGATTAGAATAACTCAGAATGGAGAGTACACCCTGTGTGTTGTGTTGCCTTTTGGTCTACCAGAGGGGTCGATATTTTTCGAGGGATTTTTTTGGGAGATTATCAAATCTGAACCAGGGTCAATCTATGATAGTAAGGTAGGATTAGAATAACCAATAAATAATCCTAAGAAGAAGAAGAGACAACAAACCAACAAATGGTTTCGTTGTTGGTTGATTGGAACACGATGGGATTGAGTGAATGAGACATGATGAAGACACGTCAAAAGAATGAAAGATTGAACGAAAAGAGATTGAGAGAATGAGAATATAAAAAGGGGATGTTGAGATCGTGGAATCCAACAAAGGCAGAGATAGAGAGCTGGTTGAAAACAAAGGAGCTGTAGTTTGCGCAGAAGGATAAAAGAAACCCAAAGTTGATACTACACAAATATCTGTACAAGTACGTATTCAATGACTTGCATGAAGTATTTTTCTATGATTCCCCACATATATTGCAGGTGTGCATAAAAATTTTGAAATACAACCATCCTACAAATCAGATCATATAGCTAGAGTGGAATCATGTAGATATCGCGCAATTAAAATGAGTTGATAATAAGTTTACGCGTGCAATATATTTCTGCTTAGACAACATTGTTGCAGGATTTATCATAGAATTTGCAGTAGATACAACAAAGTCTTACAGTGCAGTAGAACAAGAGTTATTGAAGGGACCTCAAGGTAGGTATATCAGATCGTTATATACTTCTATCAAGATATTAATATATAAAAAAGGTGTAATGATAATGGATTCAGATAGCTAAACTTCCCTACATGCATGGGGGAAGGGGGGGAGCACTGATAGGAGAAGGAGAAATGGATAAAGAAAAGAAGGAGGAGGCCTTGGACCCAATTATGATGGACGAAGACCATATCAAGCGGATCATGGCAACAAATAGAAGAATGCACAATGGAGTACCCTACCAATATAAGGTGACACCAAGAAGAGAGTCGTATCCGTGAGGGACAGATTAACAAGTGATGAAGAAGAGGTAGAGGATATCTAGACCGTGGAGCAGATTGAGGAAATCTTGTGTGTGACATATGAGAGGAAGAAGAGAGGTCCAGAAGAGGGAATATAAGGAAAAACTCCTATCCATATCAGTGTCAGTGTGGAACCCATAAACCCATGTGTGACTAATACACCAAGAAGAACAAAGGTAAGGACAAAATATAAGCCATTTGGTGTACCACATATAGGATAGAAGGACACCATAAGAACGAATGTCCAACATTCACACATTACATGGAAGAAGGAATGCCAAACCCATTGCCAACAGGAGGACTATGGTGTGAGATCTGTAACAAACAGGGGCATGATCCATATCATTTCCAATGATGCAGAAGTACCAGACAATACCTAAGAGTTCATATTGAAACTTTTGTAAGTCATTAGTCCATGATAACAAGGACTGCAGGACCATAGAACTGATGAGGGAAAGAACATCAGATGCTTACAAGGTGCAGGCATAAATGATGGTCAGGAAAGCGACATCATAGTTTAACCAAGTATCAATGTCGTATAACACTGCACAATAACATTATAACATTGTGCAACAACAATACAACACTGCATAGCCGCAGTACAATATCGCACAACCACACTATAATATCATGCAACATAACCAAGCGCCCCAATATAATGCACCACGAGGAGATAGAGATAGTTATAGAGGTGGGGGAAGAGGAAGAGGAGAATTTGGAAGAGGCATAGGACTAGTGGTATGCCATAACTGTCAACAATCAGGACACTATGCGAGATAATGTCCACTTCCACCTGCAACGTGTATGTATTGTCGTGCATCAGATCATGACATAGAGGAATTCCCTACACTATTGGGAAAGTTATAGGAAAAGAGAAATCAAAATAATCATAATTTTCAATGGATTTATGTGGAAGAAAGGGATGAAGGAAGAAACATCAAAATAGTTACGCTGGGAGGAGCTAAGACAGGAAATGACACAGTAAGACAAGATCCAACACAACACCAATGGGTGAAAAAGAATGTCATACCAAAGAAGTAGTTTGATGCACAAAAAGAAAAGGAGATATTCAAGCAGGATAGATATGATTTTTTGAAGCCATACATTGCATTGAAATCAACTGCACAACAGACTAAGGAATTACCATCATACGAGATGACTCCATCACTATATTACAGCAAAGAAGGACAGTCCCAAGGACAAGTAAGTACGATTAAAGGTTTTTTGCAATCCTGTGTTAAATTACTAAATGATCCATCATCTGTGAAAGTATTACAAAATATGCTAGAAACATGTAGCATAGAAGCATAAGGAAATATAGAACAAAAAACAGTTAATCATCTGCATACAAGGAGGTGAACAAGTAGAGAATTCTGATTGAAAGCCAACATTGGATATTTCAACATGGGAGATATTATACTGGATTTAGGATCTGAAGTAAATGTGCTACCCAATAAGACATGGAAATGCATGGGAGAACCCACATTAGGATATTCACCTGTTCATCTCAAACTAGAAAATCAACATAGATTTCTACCAATTGGAAGACTAAAAGGGGTGACAGTAGATCTGGATGGAGTGCGCACCAAAAACTGATTTCGAAGTAATAGAGATAATGGATGGCACAATATCGTATCCAACATTTATTGTCTTGGATTGGGTGTTCGAAAATCACGCCATAATCAACTTAAAGACGAGGAATATGACATTCGAATCAATGGAATATAGATTCATTGCGCCATTGGATCCATCATAAGGGGAAAGGTTTGTAGAACCTACTTGTTTATACCTGGAGGAAATTAACTAGTTCTTCAGAACAACCGTGTGAGAAAAAGATTATGTGAACCCAATTGTTGATGGGATACTTAGCTAGATGAGCATCATCTCATGTGCATCGGACTCATATATGGGCTTAGATAATTGGTAGCAGAGTTTATACGAAGTCTCCACAAGAAGATGTGCAAGAATAGACCGTGTTGTAAGATGGGTATGTACAGAGATAAGGGAACCTCCCAACTTTCATGGAGTGAATGACTTAGAAACATTCTTAACACGATATGAATATGAAGTGTTAGAAAGCCAAAGGCTCTTATCCCTAGATATAGAACTCAAGGAAACACCTACAAGATGGTGGGGTGCACACAAAGAAACAATCAAAGACCGGTACCAATGTAAGTAGTTACTATGCATCAGATTTGGCGCAGAACAGAGAAGCAACCAACTAAAAATATGACAGAAAGGGGGCACCAATAGAACAATTGGAGAAGTGAAGAACTCTATGGAGGATGACATCACCAAAGGAATGGCCTCACCATTTTGTTCACACATTAGAAGGGATTCCAACAAACTGGTATACAGACCAAGAATTGCGTAGAGGAACTACAAACTGGACAAAACTTCAACAAAAATTTATAGTTACTTTCTCACTTGAGCATGAGAAACCCAACATAGAATCAAAACATAAACACATCAAAGAGGTGATATTCATTATATAACCACAAGTTGAACTCATGACAAAATAAAAACAACAGAACAAACATACACTAAAGGAATTATTGTCATGCTACCATGTGCAAGAAGAAGCACCAAACGAAGATGATCCGCGGAACATTCAGATTACAGAAGTTGAAGGTGAAAGATAAGGGGAAGGTCCACCTATGGAATCAAAAGTATTTGTTGTGACAATCAAGGTGAAGAAGTTCAACATTGGATCACTTGAGAATCCCAAAATGGCCAGCATTGGAGACTATTGGGATGAGCAAACAGTGGAAATCATAACAGAGTTACTGCGCGAATACAACGACCTGTTCCCAACAATGTTTACAAAAATGAAAGGTATATCGGGCGAGCTAGTGGAAATGAAGATACCTCTCAGATCAGAGGCAAGACCGATAAGACAAAGACCATATAGATTAAATGCAATATATAAGAAAAATGTGAAAGAAAAATTTGTTAGGATGTTGGAGGCTGGAATCATAGAACCAATAGAGGAATATGAATGGGTAATCCCTATGGTAGTTCATGAAAGAAAACAAGGAGGGATAAGGATATGTGTTGACCTGAGGAAGTTGAATGATGTGTTCCTACATGACCTGTTCCCTACTCCTTTCATATATGAGGTGTTGGAGAACGTAGGAGGTCAAGAAGCTTACTCATTCACTAACAGATTCTCAGGCTACCATCATATCAAGATAGCCCCAGAAGAAGGATACAAGACCACGGTTTCCATAGAATGGGGATCCTACCAGTAGACAGTCATGTCGTTTAGACTGAAGAATGCACCAACAATATTTTCCAGAGTAGTCATAGTTTCATTCAAAGAATTCATCCACCATTTTTTAGAAGTATATCTGGACGATTGGACAATCTATAGTCTGATGAAATACCATGTAGGGGTATTGAGGCTGATGTTAGAAAGATGCATTAGGTGTCATATATCGTTAAACATCAAGAAGTGCATCTTCAAAACACCTTTTGGGATACTATTGGGTCATATAGTATGGAAACAAGACTTGCTAGTAGATCATTCCAAGATTGTTGTAATTGTTAATATACCACCACCAAAATAATTATGTTAGTTAAGAGAAACATTGGGACACACAAGATACTATAGGAAATTTATAAAAGGATATGTGCAGATCATTGTTCCAATGGAGAAACTGTTAAGAAAAGATGACAAGTTTCAGTGGAATGAGGACTGCCAACGAGCATTGGACACCTTGAAAGAGAAGATGGTAATTGCACCAATACTAGTATTTCCAGACAAGGAAATACATTCCATGTGCATGTAGATGCATCAACCATAACACTTGGAACTATTTTAGCACAGCTAAGAGCAGGATAATTGGACCATCCTATAGCATTTCCTAGTAGAAAACTATCAAAATTGGAGCAGAATTACAATACCATAGAGAGAGAAGGATTAGCTATGGTCTATACGCTTTAGAAGTTCAGACATTACTTATTGGGAAAACATTTCAAGATGTTTACAAACCATTGAGCTCTCAAATCCCTTTTCAACAAGTCAGTGTTGGGGGGGATAATTTGTAGATGGTTATTGTTGTTTAAGGAATTTGAATTCGAAGTGATAGTCAAACCAGGGAAGTTGAATGGAGGACCAGATCACCTATCAAGGATCACTAATGGAGAGGAACCTATGAATCTATAGGACAACTTTATCGATGGATAGTTATTCTTAGTCCAAGTAGTTGATGAATATTTTGCAGACATCATTCAATACTTGAATACAGGGACTGTGCCACAAGAACTCAACTCTACTTAGAAGAAAAATATAGTAGTCAGGGTTTCATACTATCAATTGATTGTAGGACACTTATACAATATGGGTACAGACAACATCTTGAGAAGATGTGTACTAGAACATGAAAGACCTAGGATTTTAGAAAAATCCCATGAGGGAATAGCGGGAGGCCATTACTCAGGAAAAGATACCACACTGAAGTTATTGCGTGCAGGACTATGGTGGCCGACTATTCACAGAGATTAAAAATACTACTACCAAAGATGTGATGTATGCCAGAAAGTTGGTAAACTGAATAGATGGGACGAGATGCCACTGAGACCAAAAGTAACCTTGAAAGTATTCGACAAATGGGAAATAGACTTTGTGGGACCAATTAACCCACCAGAAAAAAGGTCAGGAGCAAGGTATATTATTACTGTGACAAAATACTTAACAAGATGGGAAGAAGGAACACCAGTAAAAGATTGTAGCGCAGAAACAACAACACACTTTTATTTGAGCAAGTGATCACTAGATTTGGATGCCCAAGGATTTTGATGAGTGACCAAGGAACTCACTTCACTAACAAAATTATTAAGGCTATGACTGAGGAGTTCGAAGTTTATCATCAAAAGAGTACACCATATCATCCTCAAGCAAATCAAACAGTGGAAGCTTTCAATAAGATCCTAGAAAATGCACTGACAAAGATCTGCAACGTCAATAGGGATGATTGGGATTTAAAGATACCAACAGTACTATGGGAATACATGACCACATGCAAAAAAATGACAGGGCCGACACCATTCAGATTGGTGTATGGACAAGAAGCAGTGGTTCCATTATAATTTTTGGTACCTAGCCTACATGTAGCAGCAATTACAAACATGATAGAGAAAGGCACAGTACAAGAAAGGATAAGTCAGCTGATGATCATGGAAGAAGATAGAATTCTAGAAAGGTTTCATCAAGAATTACATAAATCAAGGGATACATCTTGGCATGATAGACATATCAAGAGGAAATATTTCAAGGACGAAGACCTAGTCTTGGTGTACGACAGTAAATCTCTTCAGCACCCAGGAAAAATCAGAATGCATTGGTTGGGACCATATGATGTAAAGACTGTCACATATGGGGGAGTTATATAGTTGAAGGATGTGGGAGGAAAATAAATCAGAGGAATGATCAATGGGAGTCGACTGAAGCTGTATAGGGACAATCAACCTCCTAGTAGTTGAAAAAAAAGGGGGGACTACGCACAACAATAGAGGGATTATCGCGCTAGACATCAAAAGACAACAACCAAAGAAAGCAGAAGTAGCACGAGGAAAAGGAAATGTCCATGTGCACTATCCAAACAACTTTGTGTGCACTCAGAAACATTATCACTCCGTAGAAATGACCAACGATCATAAAAAGGTGGAAACTGCGAAATTGGCGGGTATGGAAAATATGCACCAACTGACGGCGTCTATCAAAATTGAATGTCTAGAATTATTTATGGGTCGTCACATTAATCGGGCCAACTCAAGATGTCAATGGAATTCAATGGAAGGTATGTGGTAAGCGTTGGTTCATTCAAAACACAACTTGGGTAAATTATCTAAGAAGTTTCACACGATTCCTATAAAAGATAAGCATGAGGGTATCGGAAGGGTTATTGTGAAATTGAGAAAAGAACAAAGCGAAAGAGTATACAGAGCAGAGAGTGAGGTTGCAGGAGTTACATAATGAACTAGCTCGGTAGAGACCATTTTACCCACCATGACACCACCCAGGCTAGGAATGTCGAGCCAGGCCTGTATACGACCTCGAATAAACCTTAGAGCACCTCAACGACCATAGGGAATCGAACAAGAACCAGCATGAACTACTGAATTCGTCAACTTGGAAGAAATCCCTTCACCCAATATGCAACTAGCAAGTCCCACACCAGTGGCAGAGGAAACCCAACCAACAACAGTGGGCATGGACATTGATATGTCAGACGTAGGAAAAAACTAGTAGGCCAAAGACGCGGGAAATCCTTCACACCCTGAAAACCCTGAAGAAGCCCCGAGGGTTAATGGGATGATCCCAAGCCAGACAGAAGCGGTCGCACCATAAAGGTCACACATCGCGGAGCCGAAGCAAAAACATGAGGGCATAGTAGAAGATGTCACCGGTTGGGCAAAGGAATATACAGAGGAGATAACAATGGAGGCGGGAACCTTGAGTCAGCCACCACAGTGGACAGAAAAGAAGTTCGTAGCAAGATCACCACGCAGATAGGCTGTAACAACCATTTCCCTACCGTGGATTCTGGAAGGGGTGTGTATCACGGTTAACCTATTAGGACACATGGAGAAACTACGGTACTCAGACCACGATGTGACAGACACAGACAAGTTCCCTGAGTTTTCAAAGTAAGTTTTCCTGGACAACGTGGGTCTAGGACCCTTGGGAGAGCCAATTTTTCAACCCAAACAGTGGGTAGCCAGATTGGCCAACACCGGGATTCTAAACCTATTGGATATCCCACATTTTGGAAGGGGATGCGACATAAATAACTACGTCAAGTAGCTGATGGAAGTTACCCACGGAGGATACCTATGGGTGGAGGAACTTGTCTCGATAGATGTAGAGCTCATTGTGTTCATTACAAGGCTTCCATCTTGGGGGGAGAGCCCCACGTAGTTCCTCGATGACAAGACAAAGGATAAGGCATTTGCTGAGGAAATGAAGAAGACATATGACACAGAAAGAGGGTCACGCGAAATCATCATTAAGCATATCAGTGACGCATCATTAAGGCTGGCCACCAAAATCATGGCGTGAAAGTTTCTCAAAAAGTTTCACAAGGAGGAAGTCCCTGCTAGGGTCGTCACATCTGCAACATAGTGTGTGGAGGGAACTATGCTTATCTGGGCCCTGTACTTGTTAAAATTTTTCTGTGAGGACTGCAAAGACACACAAGACCCGGGGACAAAGTTCCACTAATCTTGGCTACTCATCTTGATCACCTTGGTTGGATGGAGGGAGCCTAAATATACATACTTTTGTGAGTGATCCACTCATTTTCGTGTAGCGTGATACCTAACATTGGGGAGAACTTCAGATCCCAAAAACAAAAGTGCAAATGCAGGAATGTTCGTAGGGTATTACAATGACTTGCAGGAAAGCATTTCCAAGACTTGGTGGGTTACGCCAGAAGTGGTCGCACAATATCAGGGATAGCCAAATTTAAAGCAACTAGGAATGCAATATGGATCCAAGCACAAAAGGATCCTGAGAAGGAATGACTACAACTATGCTATTGTGTCAAGGAAGAAGACATAGATATGGCCATCAAGGATTGGCACGATGACTGGAGAGTTCTAGTTCTGAATCAAGAGATGTCCACGGATAAGGAGGTTGATGCAAGGTAGGAACAGACAACTCAAGGAGACAAAATGACACCTAAGAAGCCAAAGCTAGGTCATAAGCCAGTGCAATAGAAGAAAGGGGGAGTGCCAAAGAAGGGTACCCAGGCAGGGAATAAGAACAACACCCAGGCACCGCAGGAATAGGAAAAAGAGACTGAGACAACATAGGGGACCACTTCAATTGCTACCAAATAGGAGCAAGGCTAGACCAAGAGGCCGATCATACACACTTAGGGTGTGCGCAAGAAAGATAAGGTGCACAAACCATTATTGGAATATACTATCACTGAGGACGAGGTGGACCTTGTGGCCGAAATGGTCCAGGATCGAACAATTGATGATTTTGACGAAGCCCAATGCCAAAGGGACCACATCCAGGATGATTTTTCCAACATAAGGCAGATCCTAGAGCATATCAAAGAAACACATAGGGCAGGAAGAGGATTGGAGTCAGTCCCCGTAGCATCACAAGCAAGAGCCAAGGTTGTTATGATTGAGTAGGATAGAATCTAGACGATAGAACATGCGAGATTGACTTTTCATGTTACACCCAACATGCTATGCATGGATGAGATTTTGGGATAGACACCCTTGAAAAAATTGACACAAATACAGATGGTAATGTGGCGAATGCCAACCAAGGAATTATATAAACTACAAGTCAGTTTCACGCAGGAGGTACAGTTGTACACACACACAGACATAGCAGAACTGCAGCACATGAAGGACAGAAGGGAAGATCTGGAGTTGGTTCTCGAGCAGGTCAATATCAAGACCAAAGATGATAAATATCACATGGATAGGCTCGAGCAAGGATTGGCTATAGCCTATGAGAGAATTCCAAAGAGCGCACAAATAGTAGAGCCCACAACGACACAAAAAATTAATCAGATTGTGCAAACAATCGATCAATATAGGAAGGAGATTGAGAACCTCCGGGAACAAATCATCCCTACCACTCCCCAGGAGATCAAGAAACAAAGGAAGCATGAAGCAACAGGGAATATGGAGGAAATGGAATGACAAGTCAACATAACTACTGACTTGTTTGAAAGAGCAACACAACTATGGAAAAAGATGGAGGAAGATCAACAGGTCCAACAATGGGTCCGGGAAGAGGAAAAGATAAGTGTATCTATCCAGGACCTCAAGCAAAGGAAAAAGACGATGAAGATCATTGAGTGCCTCAAAGGAGTACAATATATGAAAAGATGCAAGAATAACTCATAGTTTCACAAACACAGAAGAAGGAGTGACAAGCTCAAATGGAACCTCTCCAAGAGCTAGCAGCGAAGGTCATTGCGGAGGCAGAAGAGGAAAAGAAGAACATCCCACAAATTCAAGCAGAGTGCACAGATATGATCAGTGAGGAGATTACAACGTAAGTATTGGACATGCTCAAAGAAAATACCGTGTAGGCTCAAACAGAAGCAAGGGAACTCACAGACAAGTTCCAGACTCTTGCAGAAGATGTTGAAGAAGTGCACAAATTTTAGGTGGCTCAAGACGAGCCAAATGTCAGTGTTGGGGGCCTGTTGGACGCAGACCTAATTAGGAGAAAAGGATATTTTTGGGAAGAGAAACATGAGAGGATAAAAGGACAGCTGGAAGGAAAATAAGCACATGTAAGGGAAGCGGGCGAGGCGAGCATGCAAGAAAGACCTAACGATGCTATGGTTAGGGTTTTTGTAATGTATTATAATGGCTGATGAGCCAAGAATATAAATAGGTAGTATTTAGAGGAAGTAAGGGGGATGGACCGAGGGAACGACTGACAAAGGGAGATAGGGAGAGAAAGGAGAGGACAAGAGATGGCAGCGAATTGTAAGAACTATACTAGTCAGTAAGTTGGTGAGCTAGGGAAGCAGTGAGTAACTCGATTATGAGTTTTAGATCATAGGATGGGGAGCTTGGTGCGATCTAGTCATCCTCACATGGATCTAGGAGCCTGTTGGGGGGAGTAAGATATAATATTGTAAACACATGTGGTGTGACATATTACTGAACCATAATAAAGAGCTTGAGAGCCAGATCTTTTTGGATGTATCCTAGGATGGGGTGAACCATGGTAACACCTATGTTATGTGAATGAATGTATGCATCTTTATTGTTGTTAAATGGTAAATGTTAGATGAATGAATTAACTATTTAGATCTAGTATTTCACATGCATGAATAGAATGAATTACATAACAATATGTTAGACTGGATCGATAAAGATTACGAGATACAAGTGTAGATCTCCACTCATTCCCAGGTTGCAATCACCTGAGTCTTGCAGCTGCCCATAGAGCTATCTCGGGTGAGACTGCGCAGTACACCCTGTGTGCTATGTTGCCTTTTGGTCTACTAGAGGGGCCGATAATTTTAGAGGGATTTTTCTGGGATATTATCAAATCTGAAGCAGGTTCAATCTATGATAGTAAGGTAGGATCAAAATAACCAATAAAGAATACTAAGAAGAAGAAGAGACAACAAACCAACAGTTTTTTTGAGGCCCTAAACAACGTTTTTTGGGCTCGGCAAAGTCACAATGTAGATATAATTAGAGTATGAAAAAAAATGTGTATTCCTCGAATAGACCTTTCCAACGGGCTATCATTCTCCTAAAACAAAGATTGTATGCAATCATTATGACCCCGTGAAGTTGATGTACCAACTTACCCCATCGGGGCCCACATGAATTTTGGCGCTTCATCTCCTAGGGTTAGGTTTTTTTATGTCTAGGTTTTTTTGATTACTACTTGATGCTAAAAAGGCCTGGACGAATCATTGTAATGTGCTCAGGAGAATTCACGTAGCCGCCACATCTCTTCTTAGAGTTTAGCTACCACCATTCGAGCAAGATTGTTTCGTTCTGCATTTTACAGTTTCTACAGATTTTTTTATTGAATAGAAGTTAAGTTTCATTGTATTTTTGTTATTTTTATATGTATATCTGTGTTAATGTTATAGATTTGTGTATCATTTCGTTCCACTCTTAAATTTGGATCACTGCAAAAATTAAATCAAAATCAGTATGCTTATTTTAAAATAATTTTGAGATGAACAATTAAAGCAATTTTATTTACAAAATTCAAATTAAAATAATAAAATTGTGCTTTGATTTGTCCTATTAGTTATTACTCAATCCAATTCCATTTCCAGAAACACAACATTGTAACATCCCGCTCTTGCGCACACTGAGCGAACTTATTCTTTGAGGACACTTACTTGCAAGTGATCCAGATTATTATACTATTAGGCATTTGATTATGATTATGAGGACTTATGGATATGATGACATGTTATTTTATTGTATTGACATAAACAAGTGATATTGACTCGGTTCTCCTGATTGTGAAGGATTTGGACCTCGAGGATGTTGAGGCATTGACGGAACCCTTGGACTCTGGATCGAGTCAGGGAGTGGAATATTGGGGTTTGATTGTTGTATGTATATGACATATGTGCATCGGATTAGATGTTATGATTATCGAGGATGTTGAGGCATTGACGGAACCCTTGGACTCCGGATCGAGTCAGGCAGTGGACTATTGGGGTTTGATTGTTGTATGTATATGACATATGTGCATCGGTTTAGATGTTATGATTATGGATTTTATTCTTACATGATTCGTTGATGATGCAGGACGATGATAGCTTGCCGACTAGACTCACATGTAGAGTAGAGGGGTCACACACGACTACCATAGACGTTGAGGGAGAGGTGTGGACAATAGCCCTGCCACAACCTACTATCACTCATGTTGTGGCTCAAACTGTAGGTTAACGATTACCTAGTTCAAGAAGACCCACGATCCTGTGAGGGAAGACTGCGATAGTCGTTCACGATGATTCTAAAGGGTGAACAATAAGGCAAGGGTCTTATTCTTTAGAGGCCCTTAGTCTCCCACAAGCTCACCTGACGGAGTATTAACTCCAAGGGTTTTTTATGTCTACCAAGTCAGTCAAGAGTCAAGTGGCACCCTTGGAGCACGTAGTGCATCCTAAAGGGCACGTCGCACAAGGGAATTAGAATGAGGTGAGTGGCACCCTTGGAAAACCTTGTGCATCCTGAAGGGCACGTTGAGTTGTTAAATAATAAGTGAATAAACCTAGATGGCCTTAGAACGAATAATGTGATAAGAAAGATTAAAAACATTTTCCCTAATAAAATTTCACCCCAGCCTAGGAAAATAAAATCTAGGTCTAAGTGATGCTTGTGGAAAGAAAATAAATAAATTGTTAGATTACTGAGAGGGGGGGTGAATCAGTAACAGTGTAATTATAATATTTTTTCTTCAATTGTTATATCAATGTAGAATTATTATCCATTAATAAGCAGTAATAAATAAACAATCACACACATGCACAGTACACCGGTGTTTTACGTGGAAACCCAAATCGATAGAAAACCATGGAATGTTTTTTCTTATATGTATGGAATAATTACATTCATTGGAAGCACCAACTTCCTTTGTTTTCCAGCTACAATTGGAAGGAGGCTCCAACCCCCTAGTTTCTCAGGCTACAACCTGAGGGAAGCTCCAA
>SNQJ01S0010838.1:10054-52891 GCA_010110895.2 Picea sitchensis | reverse complement strand
AGTCTTGGGAATGTTTGCCTCTTTCATACGTATCTGGTGGTAGCCCGAACGAAGATCCAATTTAGTGAAGAATTGGGCGCCACTCAATTCATCCATGAGGTAAGTTTGTTGAGGGCACGGAAGTCAAGACACATTCGCCAAGAACCTTCTTTCTTCAGGACCATGACCACATGAGACGAGTAGGGGCTCATACTAGGGCAGATAATGCCTGCATTAAGGATTTCCTGGACCATTTTCTCAAATTTCATTTTTTGGGGAAAAGGGGCGACGATATAGACGGATATTGGGAGGAAGGCTTCCGGGTACAATGGGAATGGAATGATCATGAACACCACAGGAAGGAGGGAGGCTTTGGGGAGTGGAAAAGACCAATTGATGTTTAGAAAGGATGGCTTGGAGGTCTTGCAGTACTGAGGGTGTCTATGTTGCTTGTATGGCATGGAGTTGGGTGATAACACCAGAATGACCCTTTTTGACCAGATTTTCCATGTGATGGGAACTAATGATTTCAGGCGAACCGACGGTGATGCCTTGGAGCTTATATTGGTGGCCCTCCTGGTCAAATTGCATGGTTAAGTCTTTAAAAACCATGATAATGGGACCCGAAGTCCTTAGCCAGTCTGCAACCAATGCAATGTCACAACCTCCCATGTCGATAGCAAACATATGGGATTTCATGTGGTAGTCACCAATTTGGAGACATACATTTTCACAATGCCCTCCACATTTCATGGAACGACCATTGGAAATCATGATTTGGAAATTATTGATGGCATGGATGTAGCAATGAGTTTCTTGTGCAATGCGGCAATGAATAAAATTATGGGTGCTGCCACTATCAACCAGAATGATGACCTTCCAATGCTTGATGTAACCGATTAGCTTGAGGGTTTGGGGAGCGGAGAAGCCAGTGCGAGCATTGAGGGAAATGACTAGTTCTACTTCGGGAGGGTCTAAGGGAGGGGTTATGTCATTGGATTCAGGTGACTGAGACACAGAGGGAGTTTCTTCATCTTCTTCCGAAATCTCCTCGGAGATGGGCATAAAAAGATTTTGTTCTTTACACTTATGGCCCGGGAAATATTTGTCATCATAGTTATAACAAAGGCCTTTGAGTTGGCGTTCAACCATTTCAGCCCTGGTCAATTTTTGGATCTTTAGTGAAGCAGAGGGAGTAGTGGGATTTACTGGTTTAGGGCGAGGGATAAAGGAGGGTTTGCGGTTTTGAGCAGATACAACCTGTTGTGCTTMTTTATCTCTTTTGGTAGCCTCTACCCAACTCTCAGGCCGAGCCATGAGGACATGGGCCTAAATTTCATCCTTGAGGCCGCTGATAAAACACTCTCTGAAAAAGGCATCTAACATACCCTCTGTTCTAAAAGCCAGGTGCTCAAAGGTAGCTATAAAGTCTTCCATTGTTCCTAATTGTTTCAGCTTTGTCAAACGACCCAAATGGTTGGTGTCAGTGTCAAAGTGTTCATAAAGATCTGCCACAAAGTGTGTCCAAGCAATATACCCTTGACGAGAAGTTTTTCTCCATTGCCACCATTGCTAATGTTCTTGATCTAGATGGAGAACACCATACCAGAGTTTGGCCAAGTCATCTATAATGTCGTATAAAGAGAAGTAATGTTCCATTTGGGTTACCCAACCTGTGGGGTTCGAGCCATCAAATTTGGTCACATTCACCCGCGGAAGGTGTAGGTCACATTGAAAGTGATGGTTCTGCAAGGTGTGGGAATGAGAGGAATGGTCACCTTCAGTATGTGGAGGTGAGGAAGAGGAAGGGTTATCTGTAGGGATATCCAGTTTGGTGCAGAGTGCCGAAAAAACTGATTCAAGCTGGGTGGTGAGGTCTTGTTTGATTTCCCCCATTGAGGATTGCATGGTTGTATTGATGGCGGCAACATTGGCACTGAGTTGTTTCACTTCTTGTTGGGTCTCAATGAGACCAGATTGCAAGGTGTTGAAGTGAGATTCCAAGTCTTGGCTACGAGTATGGGCCATGAGGATGAGGAAACTGAAAAGGGGCAGGCGGGGTGAAACATTTTGGCCGAAAAAAATGATATGGATGAATGTGATAAGGGCGAAGAGATGAATCTAATGAAATAGGTCTCAAATAATGGTGAAACAATTTCCAGACTTGTTTTTTTACAGAGTTATACTCCGGTCTAAAGAATACTGCAGAGAGGAAATGCCCAAATGCTTAACTAGAAAGAAATGTGTATTTACTTGGCAACCCGAACACAGTTGCGTGGCAATAGATCTTGTCTGTTTTAAATTTTGTATGTTTATGTCCCCCAAGGGTTATGTATTCAAGGATTCTACAGACAAGGGTTTTCCCTATGCTATAGCTCTCTGATATACGTGCAGGGTCCAACAGTAGTACTCGGCCCAATATCTCAGGGAACTAGCTAAGGAGGATAGACCGTACCCTTAGCCGTACTACCCGACTACCCAGGTACTAGAGTATCTTCCCGAGTGTTGTTCTCGGTGACACTATAGCAGTCAGGTAGCTGATCGGTTTATCTAAAGAGGGCTTCACATAATCTAGGTCGATCCGTACACAGGTGTTGTCTAATGCGCTACCACTCGAAGGGGTACCAACAGGGGTTACAAGGGTGGCCAATAGATGTTCACTTAAGTACCACTTGTATTTCTTGCATGTATGAATCCATCAACCGTGGGTTTATGCATGTAACGACAGATCTCTGTGGCTTAAAGACGCCAGAATACGTCTCTACCCTGAATTTTTTTTTAACCCACACTTTCTGCCGAGGAAAGTGCTTTGATACCACTTGTAATATACCAGATATAAAATGTATGCAGAACATAAATAAAATGATAGTAATGGCAGAATAACAACAATATAACCATAACATTCACCACAATAACACTTAAATGATATAAGAATAACAACAAAAAAAACACTTTGAATCTGAAAGCAATGTTCACGGGCCTCTTCGAGGGGGCAACCTCCAGTTGAGCAGAGCTCTATTACAATAATATCCAAGATAGGGTTCTCATACCCTCGACTCCTATTTATACTAAAAAGAAGCATCTAGAGGAAGATCCTTCTAGAAGCGAAAGCTTCTATTAGGTCTTCTTACATCCACCTTATTCTATTTTATTGAAAGGCATTATTAATATTGACCTTTATTACATCCGAATATATTGTTCTACCTATGTGCGGGTTAGGACCCTAACAACAAGAGATGGCAAAGAATTGTAAGAACTGTACTAGTCAGTAAGTTGGTGAGCTAGGGAAGCAGTGAGTGACTCGATTTCGAGGGTTAGATTGTAGGATGGGGATCTTGGTGCAATCTAGTTAGCCTCACATGGATCGAGGAGCCTGTTGAGGGGAGTAAGATATAAGATTGTAAACATGCACGGAGTGACATATTACTGAACCATAATAAGGATCTTGAGAGCCAGATCTTTGTGGACGTATCCCAGGAGGGGGTGAACCAAAATAACACTACAATTTTATGTGAATGAATGTATGTGTCTTTATTTTTGTTAAATGGTAAATGTTAGATGAATGAATTAACTATTTAGATCTGGTATTTCACATGCATGAATAGAATGACTTCCATAATCAGATGTTAGACTGGATCAATAAATATTATGAGATACAACCATAGATCTCCACTCATTCTCAGGTTGCAAACACCTGAGTCTTGCAGCCACCCATAGAGATATCTTGGGTGAGACTGTGCAATACACCCTATGTGCTATGTTGCCTTCTAGTCTACCAGAGGGGATGATAGTTTTAGAGGTATTTTTCTGGGAGATTATCAAATATGAACCAGGTTCAATCTATGATAGTAAGGTACGATTAGAATAACCAATAAATAATCCTAAGAAGAAGAAGAGATAACAAACCAACAATTGTTTTGAGGCCCTAAACAACGTTTTATGGGCTCTCCAAAGTTACAATGTAGATATAATTAGAGTATGACGAAAAAATGTATAGTCCTTGAATAGACCTTTCCAACTGTCTATCGTTCTCCTAAAACAAAGATCGTATGCAAAAGTTATGACCCTGGGAAGTTGTTGTACCAACTTACCCCATCGGGGCCCACATGAATTTTGGCGCTTCATCTCCTAGGGTTAGGTTTTTTTATGTCTAGGGTTTTCTGATTACTTGTTGATGCTAAAATTTTTTGGAGGCCTCATTGTAATGTGCTCATGAGAATGCACGTAGCCTCCACATCTCTTCTCAGAAATGAGCTACCACCATTCGAGCAAGATTGTTTCATTCTACATTTTACAGTTTCAACATATTTCTTTATTGAATGGAAGTTAAGTTTCATTGTATCTCTGTTATTGTTCTATGTATATATGTGTTAATGTTATAGATCCGTGTTTCATTTCGTTCCACTCATAAATCCGGATCACTGCAAAAATTAAATCAAAATCAATAATCTTATTTTTAAATAATTTTGAGATGCACAATTAAAGATTTTTTTTTGACAAAATTCAAATTAAAATAACAAAATTGTGCTTTGATTTATCCTATTAGCTATTACTCAATCCAATTCGATTTCCAGAAACACAACATATGATTAAACGTGGCTATAGAGGATGTGAATTGTCATTTTGAGGGGTGGTAAATGTTTTATCATCACACAACTATAAATATTAATACCATATTGATCGGGTGAACTTAAGATTAAATATTTATAAGCTTTTCCTCAGTCACTATATTTCGTGTACGTGATAACATATGGTATAGACCATAGTATACTTTGTATTCTTTTGACCATGATTGTATCACATATCCATATATGGAAATATCGGTTCCAAATATTATAAAGAGTAAATAAGGCACCGATGACACGTCAAAAATCAATGAATGACACAAAGAATGAACTCTTTATGCCACATAGGTAAACCTTGAAGAAGTGGCACATAACTAGAATCTAGTGTGGACATGCATCTGACCACATCACTAAGGTCCAAATATCCTGGATCTGGAGCATAGAGAAGGTAGCGAGCAAGCCTCTTGGGAAATAGTTGAGAAATAGCTATCCAATGTGCTAAAATAAGACCCATGAATAATCACTCCATATATCTAGATATGATTGATGATGCACGATATCAGGTATCTAGGGTATTTGGGGTGTTCTAATGAGTTACAATATATTATCTCCCTCATTTGGATAAATGTCACTTCAGGTTAATTTACTCAACATCCAGGGTAATTAATTCAACAAATAGTCAATCAAGTCCAGATTCAACGTAAAATGTTTCTCGTCATGAATTAAAGCATTCTACAAGAATAGACTACAAATTAAATTGGATTAAATTAATAAGGAAAAAATCATTAACATAAAATGTTTCTCCTCATGAATTCAAGCATTCTACAAAAATAAACTACACATTAAATTGGATTAAATTAATAAGAAAAAAAATCATTGAAATGAATCATGAAAATCTTATCGTACAAAATTTAAAAGAATCAAAAGAAAATCTTTACAAATAAGTTAAAATCTGAATTAAATTAATAAGAAAAAATTATTGAAATGAATCCTATCATACAAAATTTAAAAAATTCAAAAGGAAATCTTTACAAATAAGTTAAAATCAGAACTAAATGAGTAAAAATCATTAAAAATAAATAAAAAATAAAATTGAAAGGTACCCATTATTTTATGGAGAGTTCATATAATAATGGAGGGGTTGTTATGTAGGCTACAACAAGTAGGAAAGGGAAGTCATCTAGATATGAGATTCAAACACATTAGGAAACTATATCGTGTCACAAACAAATAGTGATAATATCAAGAAGGACTTACCGCCTATAACTCTCACTTGTTGTCTTTAAACATGTAGTGGCTGATTTTATACCTTATTTTTATAAAATGTATGTAATACTTATTATAAATATAATATAAAATTACAAAATTATTACAAAATTTATATTTGATTTAGCTCATAATAATAGTTGACCTACTTGTCATAGGGGGCATTATTTCCTTATTTTGTTTTCCCATAACTCTTATCTCCGAAATATTTTACCCCATGGAAATTAAAGAGCTTGTAATCTCTATGTGCACGGGTGTCCTTAAAATAATATAGAACATCCCTCTATCTACGAAGATGGTTTTGTTGATACATATTTATATATAAAGAAAATACTTTTTCTTTGTTGTAACTTATTGAATATTCACCACCTCAAGGTCCCATCATTGATCCATGGGATATTCCTGACAATTCTAGTGCAAACAAGTAATCCTTGTTATTATTAGTTCAATTCAATGTTGGATATTAGGTTACATTCGATGTAGTATGCTACACCAACACCCCTTACACGCTACCTTGTTTGGAGACATATCCTGAGTTGTATTGCATTGTGTGGTTTGAAATATGATTGCTTGACCCATCCCTCTCACATCCCCTTCTAGAAAATCCTAGATAATGACAACTATCATGTCATATTTCAGATATTTTATATTGGTCAATGGACCTTTTTATATATTGACTGGATGCAGATATTTAATACTAGTCAATGGACATTTTTATATATTGACTCCATGCCCTTCAATTTTCATGAGAGCATCTTGTGGACAAGGAAGTTAATAATAAGAATATAAAGCGGGTGAGTATAAGTGATTAGGTATCTGGGGATGCTCTACGAGATCAGCATTTGTGAAAAGACACAAAGAACAAATAGAGAACTCAATATGGTCCATATTTGACCATGAATATAAGAGCAAAGAAATTTTTTAAAAATGCAACAATAACAAAGGATTGAGGAGACAGAGATAAAAGTAATAATTTTAATTAGGAAACATTGCATATTTTATTGACTATAATAACTCATTTCCATGATTATAGTAATTAAAATACACCTACCACTAACGACAACTTGCACTAACTACTACTTATTGTATACCAATATTATGTGGAAAACCCACTTGAGGTTTTCCATATTCGAGCTCTACAATTTTCTTATGTCTAGTTCATTTTCCAATTGTTACTCCCCATAATAAATTATATATTTGGCTATTGATCCCTGACTTGTCACGATGAATCACCAAAGATTGGTCGATCTCTTATTTTTTTTCCCCTTTACGAGGCATTCCGAGGTTAGTATATATTCCGAGGTTAGTATATTATTGTTGCATGGGTTACCTACTCAATATTTTTCCCTTCTTAATGTAGCTTTTAGTGGATATATTAATAAATTGCTTCATTGGAAAACATGAAGCTTTTCAAGTTTAAAATAAAGAGTGCATTATAAACTATGTTCGACTTTGTTTCTATTTTTAATATTTTTTTAAATTATATTTGTTTAAATTTAATTAATGGAACTTTCAAAATAAGATATAAAAAATAAAGGAAATATTTAAAGTGATTTTTAAAAAAGAAGGTAAATGCATTAGTGTTTTTTTAAAAGATGGTAAGATTTATATGTTTTTTTAATTTATTTGAATAATTGGTTTGGTTAGTAAGAGAAGAGGTCCATGCATGGATGTAATAATATGTAATAATTTCTTTTAGAATTAAGAAAGCTTTTTAATAGAAGCCAAATTTATATTTAGTTTTCATAATGAATCGAGTAAAGATCTCAAAATGTAAGGATTCTTAAATAAACAATAATATGTACCGAGAATGTTATAATAGATTAAATATGATAAAATGAATTGTAAATTTTTTAGATTCAAGTCATTCATATTACATAGAATACATATACACTAGTCATGAGGTATGTGATGGTTAGTTTCCAACCTTAACTAATAAAAAAAAGACTTTAAATTACCTAATATGAGAGTGGAGGCTATGCAAGAGTCCGTCCTTAAGTTAACTTGGAATGTTGATAAAATTATTTTCAAAGTAAAGATAAGTGTAGTGTTGACGATGAAGTTGAAGAGAAAATGGTCCTTTAGGTGAAATCGAAGTATAATTTAAATATGATGTGTACAAATTCTCCATAATTAATCTAATGATATCTCTTTTAGAAAACCCTAGGATAAAAGAGATAAATATTGAAACATGGAAGATTTTGAATATCTAAGAAAAAAGGTGTAAAAGACTTATAACCTCCATCAAGAATGTTAGTATTTATATTTTGTTATATGCATGAAAAAGAAAAACACGAGAAAATGATTATACTTACCAAAATTTAAATAAAGTAAATGTTAAAGACAATAAAATAGACAAATACAATGTAATAGTTTAATTATATCAATGTTAAGAGGGTAAACCCTAAATTCTACACAATAATAATATAAAACATTGTTCTCTTAAATATAAGAGAATAACAAACTTAAAGAAAATGAAAATAAACAATCTCTAATAAAAAAAAAAAACCATGGTAAACAATTTCTAATAAAAAAACCATTGTATTTGTCAAAATTCAATATATCAAATTCACATCCATATGGCAAAGTGGACAACAATACAACTTTGAAGAAACTTGAAACTGAAAATTATATATATATAAAAGAAAGCACGATGGTAATATGTAAAAGACGAAAAAGGTTAGAACCAAATTTTTGTGCGAAATGATTTCGTGTTGCGCTTCACATTGCAAATTATTTAGATTTAAGAGATGTGTACCGAGGAATCTTAATGGACATAATTAAACGAATTATTTGAAGGGCTATTTAGATTATTTTAAGGGCAACGTGCAAGTTGATCATTTGGAGTATGCAGATTATTTAAGGGCAACGTGCAAGTTGATATCATTTTTCTAATGTAGAACGACTCTCTGAAATGTTCCAATATCGAATAGAATGACTAGAAGACTACTTAGTATAAATAACTCCAACTTGCAAATACATATATTTTGAGTCCTTAGAGTTAGTATAAATAACTCCAACTTGCAAATAAATATATTTTGAGTATAGGTAGAGTTAGTAACAACATGGATGCATGGATAGATGTTAAATGCATGCAGAAAGGGATGATGCATGAATGGATGATGGACATGGTGGTGATGATTATTATTATAGTTTTGGAATTTTCAGAGAATTATTATTATTATATATATTATTATATTTTTTAATATATTAATAAAGTTAAAATTATTAGTATATTTTTAATAATATATTAGTAAAGTTAAAATTATTAATATTTTTTTAATAATATATTAGTAAAGTTAAAATAATTGGTGTTAGTGGTGAATATGATAAAGTTATAATACAAGTTGTTTGAATAAGATTTTTTTCTTAGTGTGTTTATTTGAAAGTTGTAAAATTTATTATAATTTAGTTATGTGTTTAGAGTGAGGATAGATATCATTGGTTGTTATCTATGAATGTAATAAGGGAGTAGACTTTTCCTCTTGCCAAATGTTTTTGAGTCTTGGATCATAAACTTGTTTCCTTACATCTAAAGAGGAGGATTTCATAGCCAATCAAATGTACTTTTAAGTTTTACTCCATAACCCAAAGATGGTTTTAGCCTAAATACTATGTGTAAGAAAGCTAATATCCCTTGTGATCATAGTGTAAACTACTTCTATTAAGGTCATGTGTTTTCTAATAACATCTAGTCTCATCTAAACTTAATCATATACATGAAATCAAATACTACCCCAATTATAGTTTAACCTCTTATCTAAAAAATAACCATAAACAAAATCATTTATTTCAAAATTTTAATTTAATACTTATATTAAAATAAAACAAAATATTTTCTTTTAAATATAAGTAAATAAATTCTCAAAGATCAATTCATCTTAATATTATAATACTTCTCTAATACTTTAAATTCTTATTTTACATGATATCCAAATTAATTTACAAATTAATTTACATGGAATATAATTGTTTCTAAAATTACATATACACAAATTGGAATACTTTTCTAATACTTTATATTCTTGTAGTTAAATTTACATGAAATATAATTGTTTCTAGAATTACATATGCCACTGTCGAAATTGGAATACTTCTCTAATACTTCATATTCTTATTTTATATGATATGACTATATATATTCTTATTTTACATGATATCACTGTAGAAATGGTAATGTAAGATCTTAAAAAAAGGGTACATCTTTGATGTTGCTATACTCTCATAATAAGAATTATGGTGATTGATTTGGTTTTTTTATTTTTCATTAATATTAATTTATAAAATATGAATCAATCACGTTAGATTATTTATTTATCATTTTTATAATGTTGTAATTTTATATTTGATGATGTTTTATGTACATTAATTAAAAACTTTAAGTTATTATTTGATTTTATTTTTAATCAAAATAAATATTTATTTATTTATCATGTTGTAATTTTATATTTTATGATGTTTTATATAAACCAATAAAAAATTTAAAGTTATTATTTGAATTTATTTTTAATTAAAATAAATATTAAATTATAATTTTATGAAATTCAATTAAAATAAACAATAAACCATATTAATTTAGCATGATTGAAAAATTGAATTAACAATAATATTAACTTAACATTAATAAATAAATTAACTTATCAATCTAGCTTAAAAGCTCGAATACAACATGCACTTAATTTAACATTAAAAGAAGATTGACTTAACATAAAAAATCTAACCTCAATAACAAAGATGCTAATAACATATATATATTTTAAATAGTATATAAAATTATGAACTTCAAGTTTAAGAAAGTATTTAATTTTAATTTACTTAAATTTAAATAGTATATAAAATTATGAACTTCAAGTTTAAGAAAGTATTTAATTTCAATTTATTTAAATTTAATTTTTTAAAGTGAACTTCAAATGTATTAAGAATATAGTTGTGAGGAGGAGGTCTTTTGTCCCACAAACAAGAGGGTTTCATACACTACTTAATGTGTGGCTTAACCATAACCTTAAAAATAAATTATTATTATTATCATATTTTAGCATGTATGTGTCAAATCTTAATTCACTTGATTATAATCTTTTCAACCACTTACTATTTGTTAAGTTAATTGAACAATTTGATACCACACTTAATTACATAATGACATTAGAATCTTTGTAGTTATTGAAGCACATTAAAATATAAAAACTTCTCATCCATAAACATTGGTTGATAAATAAATAAGACTTCATTATGACAAGTCTTCTAGATGTAAGGGGTCGAACCTCCAAAACCCTTTTATATATTTATATTTGGAATTGTAAAGGTTACTTTGTTTTCCATTATGAAATGCCATCGATAAACATTGGTTGATAAATAAACAAGTGCCACTGCAGTGGCTATATCCCTACTGAAAATCTTGTGGGAGGAAGTTTGAAAATCTTGTGGGAGGAAGCTGACAGTAGATGAACATTGGAGAAGAACTATTTATTTTCGAGACTTAAAAGTGGCTTGTTAATCTCCTCACCCCAATAATCCCTTGGTCTTATGACTTGTTAATCTCCTGGAGCCCCATTACTTCCTTTGTCATAGGAGGAGGACAATCGCAAGAAGCAATGGCAATTCTTACTTAAGTGAAAAAAAATGCAACTCTAGTTGTGGAGGCCCGTTATTGCCTCGGTCAGAGGACGAGGACAAGCCCAAAAAATAGTGGCAATTCTTACTTAGGTGAGAGTAAAGGAAACTCTAGTTATGCAATAGTACTCATAAAAGCAAAGTTATTCCAAAACAAGAAAGAAAGTTTATCCTATTCTCAAAGATGACTATTAATATATTACTATAGCAATTACTTATTAGATAGATCCAAACATGACTATAAAAATTACTTATTATTATACAGACCCAAACATGACTATTAATCTATTTCATTAATGTAAAGATGACCGTAACAATTACTTATTAGATAGACCCAGATCATAAACTGTAGGTTATTCTCAAAGATAACTATTAATCTATTCCATACAATTATCTTAAATTAACATATGATTAATTTCTCATGCAAGTGTATTGGCAATTCATATGAAAGCAAGTATCGGCCAAAATAGATGCATAGAATATTGATATAAATTAATGGAGATTGAGAGTAGGATATAATATTGATATCAATTGATGGAGATTGAGAGTAGGGGATTTATTACGAATTCCCAAACGAAGGTTGGAGTGAATATTTTGTGAGATGGGTTGTTGTTTCATCTTTGGCTTCTGATTTATTAAGTAAAATAAAAAACACGATGAATAATATTGTGGGTAGGAGACAAAGAGATTGATGTTGAACACAACCATTTTAGAGCAGTGAATATTGAATTTGTAGATAAAGAAAAGAGGATGTAGCCTTGATATTTATAGCTATTGATGTAACATCCCTCTCTTGCGAGCACATGTTATTGGCTTATTCTTTGAGGACACTTACATACAAGTGATTTGGTTATAGTATATGGTTATCTGTTTCACTTATGGATTCTTATGATGATGCTGATGGATTATGATTTTATGTTATTTGATATATGTGTATTGACAAATGCTATTGACGAGTTTACCTGAGTGTGCAGGACACTTGACGGATTGTGGATGCCAATGGCATCAATGGACCTCCTTGGACTCTGGATTGAGTCAGGGAGTAGATTGTATTGGTTTGATTATTTCATTTATGCATATGTGACATATGATTGTTATAATATGATTTTATATATGGATCGTTGACAATGTTTCGTTGATGGATGTAGGATGGTGATTACTTACTAATCTGACTCGCATAAGGGGTAAAGGGGCCATGCACATAGACCATATATTGAGTGAGCGGTGTGACAACATCCTTGTCATAGCCTACTAGCATTCCCACTATGGCTCTAATTGTAGGTTAACAATTACCTAGTTAGAGAGGTCCACGATGTTGTGAGGGTAGACTGAGACAGTCGCTCATGAAAATTTATAAGGGGCGCACAATAAGACAGGGCCCTTATTCCTTAGAATCCCTTAGTATCTCACAAGGTCGCTCGAATGGACTGTTGAATCCAAGGGTTGGACAACTACCAAAACCAGTTAAGGGAGAGTGGCACCCTTGGAGCACAGAGTGCATCTTGAAGGGCATATCGCGTAATTAAAAATTTGAGTCAAAGGCGAGTGGCACCCTTGGGGCACAAAGTGCATCTTGAAGGGCACGTTGTGAAAGTAACACTTGAGTCAATAAATCTAGGGCCTAGAAAACCTTGAGCGAATAATTAACCTTGTAAAATCTTTAAACATTTCTAGATTTAATTAATTAATTAAGGATTGAAATTATTAATTTTAAATCACAAATGAAAGTCTAATCCTACTTAAAATTTATGCATAATTCTAAGTTAGGTGAGAATACTAAAACTAAATTACAAATTAAATAAAATAGGAAAGAGGTAAATCAGTTCAAGAAATTAAGAAAATGAAATAAGTCTAAATAATTAATACAATGCACATGTGTGGAGAAAATACTAAATTGGAATTTAAGTTAAGAAATGAATAAAGCATAAAAGATTTTGCACTGTCATTAATTAGGAATAGGGGGAATAAGGAGACAACTAGGAGTGATTTAAGGAGCATTTTTAGGAGAGGTGAGGGAAATTGACTTTTAATTAAAATAAATTATGGAATTTTTTTGTGCAACTTATGGGGAGGGTGACAAGTATAGGGGAGAATAATTCTAAATTATTAATTAAAAAATGAATTAATTATGAAACGAAGAATGCGTCACTAAGGAAATTCTATAAAACAAATGACAAGGATGAGAAACAGATCACATTGGTTATGGATAATTTTCACTGGTTTTACTTGTAAGAGTTGGGATACCGAACTTGAGAGAAAGTGGTGGCTTTACCTTGCGAGACAAGTTGGGAGCTAGAGTATTGTTTTGGTTTTGTGTGTGTGGCCCCTATGCGGCTCAGAGGGCTAAGGAGGAAGAAGAGTACCTTACTCTTCATCGACGGGTTCCTGTATTTGAGCTTTATATTTGTTGTAGACTAAATTATAGTTATCATGTAGAATTTGTTGTAAACTATATTGGATTTTCTTAGGTCAAATGTAAGTTTATTTGAGGATCATGTAGCCTGGATGGTGAATTTTTTAGCGTTACTACATTTTCAATTTCAACTAATATATAGACATATTTCTTTATTTGTTGATTTACTTGATACCATTCAATGGATTTATGCTTGAATGGCCCTTTAAATTGAAGACACTTTGGATATTTCTTCCGTGAATACTGGAAATAACCATCTCTTCTTGAAGCACATCCACTTTTAGTTCTACATCTCACATGTTGGGTGATGAATTATAGAAAATATAGGCTTAATGGGGAGATCTTGATGCATCTTTACTGAATTACAACCACAAAAATAATATGCCAGATAAAGCATTGAAAAGAAGCAAAAGTTCTCTTTTCTTGTTCAACCTTCAAACCTCTACATGATTTACATGATGCAGCAATTTCCAATTATGAATATTCCTGAACTACAACTGAAATCAAGGAATTATTTCTCTTCCAGTTTATATGAAAGTTACCATCAGGACAAAAGCCATCGTGACTCTTGAATTAAGTAAGCAACCTGAATGCTACAAAATTAGCTTAGTGAGAAATACCTTGGGTGCATACCCACTATGAACTTACAGTCCTACAGTAGACTCAGTTGAATATATTATAGTATAACGATGATGGATATGCATGTCAAATGGAAAACCAACATCCCGTGGCCAGATGTTGGAAGGTTCTAGTATGATCTGTTCTATATCTTCCTAACGTCGATCTACCTAGGCTCATCTTTGAACAAATTCAATTCGTCGTCGCTATAATCATTACACGCGGGTGGAGTTCTTCTTGCGAACCACTATCTTCACCGCAGCCTAAGTATTATTTTCACCCCCCTTCTTCCTCTGACTTTCATTTTCTTTTAGCATGCCTTCCTTCACGTCAGTTGCTTGAAGTTATTCCACAATTCTGGTTTTATTCTCTTTTATCCTTTCAGGGGTTTTGTTTTTGTGGTAAAGGATCGGTGTTTACTACTATGTATTCCTGGATATGTCTTTCCCAATCCTTTTCTGAAACCAGCGATAGATATAGCCTCTGAGGGTTTTAATGGAATTAATGTGGAATGGTTCTTCGTAGGGTGTACTGGGCGACAATTGATAACCATGGTCCACCTCCTGGAAGAATCATCCTGGAAGATACTCGATTTTACTTAAGCCTCTAGTATCCACTACCCTATCAAGAGGTGGGACGTTGTTTACGACGGAGGACGTTTTTGGGTGATGGCTCAATAGCATAACAATGATCCTTGAGGAGGCGTGCCGGTTCCTGTAAGTAAAAAGGCCAGATGATATAAGAGGAATTGAACCCTGGTGGGGGCTATAACAATTCCCTGCTTTCATTGACCTGGCTCGCCTCTCGCAGCACAATTAATAATGTCATGCTTTCAGTGACCTGGCTTGCCTCTCGCTAAAATATTGTGTCAGCTTTGGAGGCTGTTAAAGACCTTTTAATAGATATACAGGCGTGAGACAACGCGAAGCATAAGGTGTCGTTGCAATTGGATATTGTTTTAGGTTAAGAGAACTAGATGTGGTTTCTTGTAGCCTTAAGTCACTGGTGGTGGACGCACCTGATAATTCACTCTTGGGCATGTACATGAGCTCTAACCAAGATCACTTATGTGTTTCTCAAAATTAGAATAGAAATGGAGTTGGACTGGTTCACTTGTAACAGACCCAAGTTAGAGATGACAATCAATGAGACCACCTAGTCTTGGGCTGCTCTACTATTGAACTACATGTTGTTCACTATGGAGACACTTTTAAAGGTGAATGCTACCTCATAATAGCTTCATAGCCTTAGCTCAAAACGTTGTTCGTTATTAGAATTCTTGGAGAGGTATGAAGTATATTCCCTTTAGAGTATGAAGAACTCTTATTTTAAAATAACAAGAACCCTTTATGTAAGAATGGTATGGATAGGAAATTTACAAGGAGATTATATATATGCATGTTTAAGTGTACTTACTGTTATGAAGTATGAGTTGTAATTTCCATGTTAGATTTTATGTATGTAATGATTCATATATGGCTAATGTCATTCCTTAATTGATGTAGGTTGTAATAGAATTTGTTGTGCCATGAATTTAATGTGATGTATGAGGGTTAAAAGAATGGATTTCTTGCACCATGAAATTAATAGGATGTATTATTAGTTATGTGATTTGCTTACCTTTGCACCATGGAATATGTTAATGATTAAGTAATTAGATTGTTGTGCGCGATGGAATAATGATGATGTATAAATGATTAAGTAATTAGATTTTGTTGCGCTATGGAATAAATATTGATGTATAAATGACTAAGTAATTAGATTTCTTTGCGCTATGGAATATTTAATGATTATGTATGAATGTTTTAGAAATTAGATTACCCGCGCACCCTTAAAATAATGTTGATGTATGATTGATAAGGTTAATGATTACTCTTGCGCCATGAACAATTGATAGTTAATATCGATTGATTGATCTGTTGGATTTCGACTTGATTGTATTAGTGGGATATAGACACCTCCTTGTTCCTTAGAACAATCGCCAACCCTGAGACCTTAAGTGGTCAAAATGAATGGGATGAATCTTGGGCTTGAGCGTTGCTTATGTGTCCTGGAGATCCTAACCATGCAGGATAGGTTGGGTGGGTAGTTACTTTATTGTTCAGCGGTATGGTTGCTCATTATTTTATTGCTTCAGTTGCTTGTGATGTGTTGAACTGCGTCACTAGTTATGTTTATTTGTTGATCATGTGTCGTCATTGTTTATGTTAATGTATTGTCTTGTGTCATTATTGATTACTTTAAGGTGTAACTTGTAATGCTTTTAATTATGATGTCATGTTGATTATGCGTTGTTATGATTTATGTGATGACATTAATTTCCTAATGCATTTAAAAAAAAAAATATCGTACTTTGTTTGTTGTCGTAACGGCGGGTTCATTACAATTGCCATGTAAGTTAACAACCACAACCGATTTTGACATGGTCGTGTATTGATTAAAAACGTATCAAATTAAACTTGTTAAAGATGTCATATTGATTCATTCAACAACTGGAAAGGAGAATGCTTCAACGTGGACTTCTTTGGACACAAATAGATGGCCACAAAATTTTATTTTATTTTTCTTAAGACTATTGCGATTAATTCATTGTATGAAGGGTTTTGAATCATGATATTCATTTTTAAACAAATATTCGAAACGGATCAATGTTATCTGTCATCAACATGAATTGACATGAATTGCTTCTCTGAGAAAAAAAGACAATTGACAAATCATGGGAGAACGTGGTTTTCAATTCGGGAATTAGTCACGGAGGGTGACATAAAATTTGCCCGGACACATTGTTTGTTATGTGCAAGAGAGAATCATGAAATGACTGCAGATCTCGTTAATCAATTAGCAACATCTAATTCCTTCTAGAAAAATCGCCTAAACTATTAAAATGTACTCTTTAAAAAATATGGAAAATGTTCAAATTGAAATTAAGAATGAATCTAAGAATCGATGTTATTATTTTATTTAATCAGGACATAAATACATGAGTGTAATAAAATGCAATGGAGAGGGTGTGCTTCTACCCAGATGAGTTATGGCGCTACAATGAGGCAATGGTCCCTTTCGTTTATCTTGAATTTGTTACTTATCCGATGACGAGTCTTGAGATTGGAAAAGTTGTGCACACCATAAAACAAAACAAAAAACTATGTTTAGCTTGAATTTGTTAATTATTCGGTGGTGAGGCTTGAGTTTGGTACTTATCCAGCAATAATTCTTCAGCTTGGAAGAGTTGTGCACACCATAAAACACAACAAAAAAAATGCACTGTAATTCATTTAATCTATGCAAATAAATGTTCATAGGGTAAAAGGGAAAAACAAAGATCCTCTCATTCCGAGGTAGGTATATGTTCACAAGGTAAAAAGGAAAAAACAAAAAAAAAATCCAATGAAAACTTTGTATTGGAAGACTTTGCAATGGAGGGGAAAAGTGGGGAATCATTAACCATTACAATTAAGTATTTCATAAAAGTTTCACTCCTATATGTTTTCAACTTATAATTTTTTAAAATTAAAGCAAATTGTATATACGAAGCACCCCAACATCCCCATGCATCCTGATTTTGAAAGAGTTAGGAACCTTGGAAACTTAGGATAATAGTCATATATTGCAAATAACGTACATACCACTAAAATTTAAGAGAAAAAAGGGTACCAATCGGTCTCTTCCAATCTTATTTCATCTTACAAATCAGTGAAATAAAAAGAAATCCCCTCTTAACCAGTGAAATTATGTAATTCCACTTATTGAAGAAGGTTCTTTTTTTATACATGGAATAGAAAGAGTTGAAATGAAGATGAGGACTATTACTTCCAAGTTCCTTCAAATAGGACCTCAAACACATACAGTGAACCAAAAAACAATTAGATTCAAGTGCCAAGTAGATTGATGAGTCTAGAAGTAGTGAAATATTTTCATGCATGGATGGTTTATCTAGATATAATGAAATCTAGATCAAGCTGGGAGATCAACACAAGATCGCCTTCATTTTTCCTTAGGGAACTTTTGCTTACCAAAAGTTGCCACTTGGTCCTTAAAATGTTGGGGGAATTTTCCAGTGGGCCATGTCATATGATTTTTATGACATCAAACACATCATTGAGGCATACTTAGATGATTTATCTCCTCTCCCAAAGTGATATGAAGATCATCTTATTCACTTGTGGGTTGTCTTCACCAAATGTTAATACTGCAACATTCATTTGAACCCACATAACTATATATTTTGTGTGGTTTTTGGGAGATTACTTGGTTTTATCATGTCCAATTATGGGATCACAGTTGATCCTTTGAAGGTCGAAGTGATTGTCCAAATACCTCCTCTATGAAATATAGTACAACTTCAAATTTTGCAAGGGAAGGAAAAACATTTTTGAATATTCATAGTTAATTACATTGATCTAACAAAAGGATTCACTCACCTTGTCAAAAAGGGTGTACCTTTTGTGTGGGATGACCAAGCACAACACTCACTTGAAGAATTGAAAACAATCTTGATGTCAACTCAAATATTACATCATCTAGACTACAATTGGGGATTTATACTCCATCTTGTGGCATGTAAATCCATAATTGGTATGATTCTTTTCCAAGAGGACAATTATCAGAAGGAGCATGTGATCTATTATCTTAGTAAGGGTATAGCCGGCCCTGAGCTACACTATTCACATGTCAAAAAGTTATCCTTGGTATTTTTTCATGCTATCCAATGAATAAGACATTACATACTCCTGCGGAAGACTATGGTTATCATAGAATCTAACCTAATTCAACATATTTTGACCTGTCAGATAATTAGGGGAAAGTACTCTAAATGGATTGTCATCTTACAAGAGTTTGACCTCAAGTTTGTGAATTCCAAATATAAGACGTATGTCTTGGTATATCTCCAAACCCAATGGTCTAACCGTCAATTAACTAGAGATAAGCATCGATGCATGCACCATCAAGAGAAAAATCACCTCATAATTGGCAACAAACTTTATCAACATTGGGTAGATATGGTATTAAATAATTGTCTTGTCCATGAAGAAGCTAAGTGTGTTTTAAATGATTTCCACAATGAAGCATGTGGTGGTCATCTTTCTAATCTAGCCACTGCCCAGAAGATATTGTGCATAGGATACTTTTGGCCTACTATATTCAAATATTGTAGCTATATGGTTTAGAAGTGTCACCCTTCTCAAGTATTTACTCGAAATATGCTTGCACATATTTCTCCACTCACCCTATGGTTACCGTTGGAGTCTTTGCAAAATGGGGGACTGATTTCATGACTTGTAAGACTTCCTTAGATAATGACCATGGTTATATCATTGTATCCATTGAATACTTCACTAAGTGGAATGAGGCTATTCCTACATATTCCAAGGATGGCATCACAAGAACACTTTTTGTGTTCAATCACATTATTGCTAGGTTTGGGGTTCCTAAAACTATTCTTACATATCATTGGTCATATTTTTGAAATAAAATGATGACTGAACTAGATTTTAGGTTGGTTTTTATCATGAGAAATCCAAACCCTTTTATCCTTGAGCTAATGTTCAAATCGAAGCTATTAATCAAGTTTTGAAGACAACGATCTACAAGATGGTTGGGAAACACAAAACAAGCTGGCACAATATACTATTTTTGTCATTATGGGTACATCAAACCTCAACAAAGGCTACTCCTAGTTTCACACCATTTCAAATTGTCTGAAGAGTGGAGGTAGTATTTCCTATTGAATGTGAAATACATTCATTAAAATTATCCATAGAACTCTTTCCCAACACTTCTACTCAGGAATAATTTCTCTTTTATTTGGATCATCTACATGAAACTTGCAGTGAAGCTCCAATGGCCAGTGAGACTCATAAAAAGTGCATTAGGGATCAATATGATAAAAGTGTTCATCTTCGGTTCTTCACGGAAGGTGACCTGGTTTTGATCTATGACCAAGACCATGATATGTTAGGTGTAGGTAAACTTGAACTCCTATGGAATAGGCTCTATATCAAAAAGTATTATGCATAGGTTGAAATGTCGTGTAGTACTTTGTATATTATGTAGTTTTGGTGGTGGTGTGGTGTGCCTACTTTTATTTTCGTGTGTGGATTGATTGGGTTTAATGCTTATCATGCTTGTTGCTTGAATTCCAAATGTCAACATATACACCAATTTATGTAATATTCATAGGCGATTCCATCTATAGTACCTGGAACACTGCCTTCGTTGCTTGGGTGATATTCTCACCCATAGATGAACTAGTAAGTTCAGAGGGAATTTTCCTTAGCCTTGCAATGGACAATATTGCAAAGTATAGTGAATTCATTGAGCTATTGTTCAAAGTTATTTCTCTCAACAACCATAGTTTAGTTGTACATTTGGATTCTTAGTTAGTGTTATCTTAGTTGAAAAACATTTATCTGGTAAAAAATGCTACGTTGTTTTAAAAATTCGTAAGGGTGCACCTTCATGAGAGTTATTGTGAGTATATTTTTTACACTCACATTATAAGAAGTTCAAACATATTGGATGATTCATTAGCTAATTATGTGATATATTGGAATTTATCACATTAAATTAATAATTAAAACAGACATGCATGTACATAAACATGATTTTTCAATCATGTCATTTGAAAGAATAGGTAAAATCCAAATCATATGTATAGATAAAACAACATCTCTAGTACATCATCGGGTTAAAAATATTTAGAGTACAAAATTAGGCTTTATATCCCATCATGATACAACTTCTAGATATAGGGTGAGAAACTATTTAACTTATTTGTTGTAGTACAAAAAGTAGGGAGACTATCCTCTAGTCATTATGAGGCATGTGGGTCTCATCATAACACACAATTGCATTGGCCACCCACCTCAATAGTCAAAAGAAAGGAAGGAAAAACCTATGATGTGTCATTGTAACCTCCATGGAACATCATCCATCCTCATTATAGGGAAACCCATGGTTACTCTCTTGACGTTCCTCTACACATCGCAGAGGATTTTGGTAGCATCTCCATCGACGTCCTCTCCCTCCTCAAGTTGTTTCTTGTCTCTAGCTCTACAGTAGTTTGGTGCCATCCCTACTGGTTGAATCAGTACAACATATATGTCATGATGAATCCTAATGGTTAATTACACTACATGCAAAAAAATACATATTTTAGAAATCCAAAAACATTATAAAATTAAAAAAATTCACAAAAAACTTAGAAAGGTCATTTTTATTACTAATGTCACTCCATTGAGACTTGGGAGTAAGTGTGAGATTGGGGTCATGCGTAAAGTTTGTCCATCCATAAGAAAATTCCTCGATCACAAAGATCTTCTCATCCTACCAATCAAGGAAATCTTTTCCATGGTGGATCGTGATCACACCTCCACCAAGATGATCCATGCAACATATACATATCTTCATCTTTGGCTCACTCGACCTAACAAAAGGTGTTAAAATGTTGGGTCTCATACGTGGGATCCTCTCTAAGAAAAATTATATGAGGATCGATCCATAACCAAACTATTTTTGACGCCTTGTCCTACATTTAGTTAGTTGGTCCTTTAGGCTAACCAACAATCTAGTACACCAATCAAATATTGTTAGGTTCACAAACTACAAAGTGTAATAAATATGATCCTTTGAAGTCAAGTGGGGGCCTGTGGAGCTAACCACTTGAGTGATAGTGAGGTGAGGATTATTTTTTAGAGTGATAGATCCATTGCATCCTTGATCGACAACTTGCTACTATTTTTCAGGTTTCGGGGCAGTAGTGTGTTGCAATATAGTCATCAATGGAGCATGTGGCTCCACCTGTCAGGACGATTGGTGCCCCATGTCAAGATAGTCCTATGAGGAAATAGATATCCTCCACCTATATAGTTAGTGTATCATGACCCCCTTGGAATAGTTGTTGGTCACGATCCCAATTCTTGACCAGTCTCTTCAGGAGCATAACTTGGGATCTCATGCTTTGGGTTCTAAAAAAATTCAACAATATCACAATGTATTTAGGGTTTTCTATTCCCTAAAAGTGGCCACATCAGTGGCCTCATGCTCTTATTATTTCTTCTCTACAATGGTAGTAGGTTAGCCTACATTATCTAAAAAATTTCATGTAATAGATATCAAAACAAGTTTTTTCCAAATTGAGAAAGAAGATAGGAAAATTTGGGTTTTAAGAGGGGGTCATGCCTACCTGAACTAACAGACACGACCAATAGCACATGTTTTCTCAACAAACATTACCATGTCTTTATGGTCACACCTGATTGGTCAGAAAGCATGACCATGCAAGTTGAACCCTCATGGGGTACCCTAAAGATAATTTCCATCAAAATAAATAAAAACTAGAAGAAAAAGAAAGAGCATGATAAGAGGATTTACATGGTATTGATGGTTTGAATTTTCACTAGCTATCTCTCCCACAATATGCACCAAATTCTATTTAGGATAGGAAGGATTTCACCACAAATGAAAATTTTCACCAAGGTAAGTGTGAAAATGGGCTTTATTTTACTTTGGTTCAATAAAAGTCCTTTTCACGCATGAATAAAAATCACCTTATCATTACTTATTATTTTTGGGTTCATATTGTTTTTATGAGGTTCTATTGTGAAATTTCATATGGGATCTAGTGCTTTTTGACGTTTATTTCAGGACTTGGCCACATTGTTTTGGGAATTTGATGGAAACATCCACTGAACAATAAGGTACATGTTCTAACTAGAATAAACATATAGGTTTTTTATTGTGATATATTGTTTCATTATCAACCATCACTTGTATCATCACAACGCCTTAGGTTCGAACCCATCAAGTTGCAACATTATCCTTTCTTATTTTCACTTCATAACTTATGCAGTAGTTCCTACCCTTCACGGGTGTCATGCTAAGAACTTATTTTCCATTTGGTTCCCATGTTGCAATTTTCTATAGGCCTGTGAACCCTTATTTAGGCCCACCATGACTACAAGTTGAGCCACATTCTTCTCTCTAAATATTTTGTTGGGCATGTACCAAAAGGGGTTCTTGTTATTACTTATGTTTCTTAACATCTTCATATTCATATTGTTTCTTATGTCCTAATTCCTACTACTACACTCATGTCCTCTTTTATCCCACTTACCCCCATTATAGTCAGTCTTGACCTCTTATCATTTGCATTAATTTGCCTTTCTTTTGCAACCATTACCCATGGAGAAAATTGTTGCTATGAGGGGACATTCATTGTTCAGTACCATTCTTGTATTTAATTTTCATAGGTCTATTCCACACACTTGGAACATAGTTTCATGCCATGGAGCCACTCATTTTCTCCAAATGAACCTTTTTTTAACTCTCTTTCATGCTCGCAAAAACATGAAGGAGACATGAAAACAAAAAAACAGGGTCGCAAAAACATGAAGGAGACATGAAAACAAAAAAACAGGGGATTATCTCGTTCTATATTCAGTAAAGTGGAAGACATTATTTGTTGTTTCCCTTGAACATGGAACATATTTGTGTCATTTTCTTATAGTTGGGTTATAGCTTGCTTAGGATTCATACCATGATTATGAGTCATATACTCTTCTAGTCACTATGGAGAGTGATTTAATGCCTCATGCATTGTTGCACTATATTGTTGGTTCTCTTGAGTTAGTACTACTAAGTCATTATTATGTCGTGCTACATTCGCAAGGGAAGTAAAGCTTGACTCAACCATTCTTCAGTCTTGTTGACCTTTCATGTCGACCATCACTATGTCATGTGTAATTGGTGATTCTATCTCTTTACGTAATCTCTTGGTTACAAGTTTACATCAATTTATAGAAGATACATTAAGGCCCTCCTTCAACAGATCTATTCCTATCAAAAAATAACATCTTATATAGGAATAAAATCTAGAAACCATCTAGTAACTTGGAACTTGCAGTCATCAATGGAAAGTTTCCTCGTGATCGATAGTGGGTTACCTCATTGACTCCTGATCAATTGATTTTTTGAGTGCTCAACATAAACTAATCTATTCACACTCACTATATTGTAATAGGTACCTTGGGATCCATTTTCATTATTGGTGGGTCCCCTAATGCCTATTAATAGTATACCTCAATGACCAGTAATCAAATAGTTTCTACCATGCTCGACATCAGTTCATTTATATGCATGTTGTATAATCATACCATCGATCGTGCTGGATTGAAGATGTTGGGCCTAGGGGAAATCACTCCTTTATGCTAATTCTCCCAAGTTACGATTGAGTATATCACTATTGTATGAGTACTTTGAAGACCACCTGGGCACTCTCATTGGTGCTAGATGTTTTAATGATGTATATTTTCACATCGATCCACATTGTATTTTCTCATGGCTATGACCTCTTTGATGACATGGATCCACCATGTAATTTTTGTGTCCATGGTTTTGCATATAATTTCATGAATTTAGAGTGTATTGTGTTCATGGTTGTGAGTTTTCCTACATCTAAGAATGTGTATTCCTACCTCTAGGATGATCTCTACACATGTACTAATTAAAAACTATTTGTAGGTACTTATGATTCCCCGATCTACAAGATTCTTCCTTATGCCACTACCATGTATTTTTTGTAATGTATTTGATGCAGACCCCCCTACTCTCCCTCGGGGCTGCGATCTCCTGGTCAAGGATCTTAATCTCCTTGAGATGGATTAGCTCCTCGAGACCTTACTAGTCTTAGAGTAAATCAAACAGAGGCCCTGTTATCACCCTCATGTTTTTCACGGTCATCATCTAGTCATTACCGATTTGTTCATCGATCGACAGTTCACAGTGATTGTGGGGCACCAACGTGCTCGCTCTTTATCGGAGAGCTCTATCTCTGCAATCAGAAAGTTCTCTCCCAACTTGATCTAATTGTGGTCGTTGATCCCCCGTCCCGTCTAGATCAATGGTGTTGGTGAATTGTGGGCTATGAACTAGTACATTTGTTAATTTCACCTCCTCGCCCCACAATGATTCCCCATCGTCGATCTTCATTCATATATCAATGGCCATAGACCACTTCAGTTATTTGGGCTTTGGGAGTTTCAAACTCTCCTCCTCTTTCTCCTAGAGTGCTTTGGCCCAAAGTCGACGATCTTTCGACTCGTGTCTCCCACAAATCGATGGCTACGGTTCACTTCAGCTATTCGGGAGTTTCAAAAACTCTGCCTTCGCTTTCTCTCAGAGTGCTTTCACCCAAAGTTCACAGGTCTCTGTCGCATTTCCTTCTGGATCTGACGACCACGACTCACTTTCTCCCGGAGATATTTCACCCGAAGTCGACGATCTGTCGATGCGTGTCTCCCACATATCAATGTTTGTAGTTCACTTCACTCTTAGGGCTTCAGGAGTTTCAACTCCTGCACACTCATTCTCTCTTGGAGTTCTTTCACCTGAAGTTGCATATCTTATGCCACCTGTCCCTATGGATGATGGACGATTCCTAACCTCTACGGGACTTCAACGAATCCTCGCTCCTATGTGAACTCAGAGACTTCTTCTTCCCATGAATATAGTGTTGGTTTCTCTGAGCAGTCATCATCAAAATCAACCACATAATCATCACCCTGATGATCATATCCTTGAAAATCATCTACATATGCAAGGTGATCAAACATGCACATCATATCAGCTAATGGCTCTTCAACAAGATGAGTTGGAACTTCATGTTTGACTACATTGTGAATTGAATACATGAAACAATCATTATCCAATCCATGATACCAAGGATGAGCTGCAAAGTGTTTGGGGACATTTATCCTTGTCTGTTCTGGAACTATTTGAACATGTGATCTTTGAATGACAAGATTGTCTTTTCTGCTAATCATCTGCATCATCTCTTTTATGGTGTTTTCTAGGACATCTAGTTTCACTTATGAAGATGTCATCAGTTCCTTTTCTATTCTATCTTTCTCTTCTGCCCTTAGCTTGGACCTTTTGTTTAGCAAATTATCTTCCACATCAACTGCAATCTTTTTCATTTCTTCAAGGGTGGCAGTGTTCCTTTCTCTTAATTTCAATGCCATCTTAGGATCAAAGTCATTTGGGAAATGCAAGTGAGTTGATCCTGGGGGTGGCCTTATATCAACATGTATTGAATGATATACCTTATTGAACCTTGTTGAAAACTGATGTACTAGCTCCCCTGGCTGCCTTTTCAAATGGTCATATTCTTCTAGGATGAGAAAAACATTTCTCATGATCACCCATCGATCTAGGAAAAATTTCGCAAATTGATGAAAATTATCAATGCTTGCAGCTGGAAGATTCTTAAACCAATTTTTAACTTTACCTTGCAATGATAAGGAAAACATCATGATACAGACATCATCTTCTTCCACCTCAAACAGATCAAGAAAATCCTCAAGATTTTGAATATGTTTTTCAGCAGTGATCTTTGCATTTTCTCCATCAAACCTGGGCAGATTATTGTTGTAATTGGCATGGAGGTCATGGAGAATAGGAGGCAAATCTAGGGGCTTGTATCTGTCTGGGACTTTTGCAGGTATAGGAGGAAAAGAAAGGGGATTATAGCCAACTGGAATTTCAACAGTGGTAGGATATCAAGCATGATATTTGTGTCTCACTGGGCTATCTACAGATATTGGAGTGTATACCAGAGTTATAGGAAAAGGTTGAATCCTTTGAGGTTCTTCAGCTTGAAACTGATCATTATGAATTTCAACAATAAATTCTTCACCGGGATTATAATAGGAGAGAATATAATTAAAGATAAAACCAACAATGTCTTGAATACAATTTGAACTCGAATACATGATCTTTCCGGATTGGTTTGTCATGTTTTAGGTTCTTCATCCAGTGGAGTCTTCAAATTGGAATTGGTCTGGAGCTGATTGGAGTTGTCAGGTGAAATATTTCAACCTTCTTGTGTCTGGTCACTGTCCACCATCAGTGATAAGATCTGGAACTTGAAGTGCACTACTGGACAAAGCTCCCCAGTATGGTCGCCATTATGTTAGCACTCTGTAATTTTCCCGAGGATGATGAGGCAATCACTAAGGTAACATCAAACCACTTAGAGTCAAGGATCTAGCCCTCCAAGACTTAGAGAGGGCTTTCTCTGTCTAATATAGATTTATTTGAAGGGAATGTTAGGATAGTTATTACTATGCATAGGTTTTTTTTCTGGATTTGGTATATTTGGGAGATTGAAAACTCAAATTTACACTGGGTCATGGAGTCTACCTTTCTGAAAATGGATCTATCTCGGGTTTATAAAATTGTCTCCACAGGGTAGGATAGAAAAACTGTTGGATCAAATTGAATCAAATGAAAGTGTAGGAGAGTAAAAGAAGGGAAAGTCCATCAAGCAGAGGAGCAACTAATAATTCCTATGCTCTAATTCAGATGAAAACATGCAGATCATTAAAAGACCATAACAAAGTGCACCAAAAAAATTATATTCTTAATATTTCATTTTATGATTAGATCAGGGAAAACATGAAATGGATCTACAGAGTAAGAAAACAGCTACCCAAAGAGGAAAAACATCACCAGGGAGTCTAACACAAGAATCCCGTAGATACAACTTTTTATTTCTGGAAGATCATTTGGAAAATTACAAAGTATCCCCTTTGGGGCACAAATCAAAATCTAAACAATCAACCCCTTGTAAATTTGACTTGTTAAAATATATAGAAGATACTCTCCCCAGGATCAGGAGGTCGAATTCAACCACCTTGGCCAAAAATAGAAACAAAAATTCCTAAAAATCTTGAACTGTCCGCCATGAAAGACGGGCCGAACTGCTCAAAAAGGGGGTAAACTCAGACATTTGTTTCTCCTCAATGGTGACACCTGTGTATAAAATGAAATATTTTATTGTATATGAGCATGTGTTGGAAAAAAACCTCTTTCGGATTTTCCAATTTCATCTCCAGCTCGCCGAAACAACTCTCGCAAAATCATGACTAAAACAAGAAAAAATGAAAAACTAAAACAAGGGGATGAAATATGGCTTCGATTATCGCAATTGTTGGCACCTTTGTAAAATATGGGAGAGGTTTTTTTTCTTCATCCCGTTCTGAACAAAAACCTCTCTCGGATTTTGAAATTTCATTTCCATTTGCCCGGAATCACCCTCGAAAAAAAACTGGTCAAACTTGCGAAAAAAAATAATTTTTGAAGTTGGGAGGGCGGTTTTGGAGGGGTAAAGTGGTTTACTCAGACGCCCCTGAGGTGGTAAGTGGTATTGGGAGGGGGGGTCCAAGTTCACCATGAGGTGACACTTGTTTCTCCCAATACCACTAACTCGGACCCCCTTGGTGTTGATGTGACGTGGGGGGGTGATTCGAGTTGTACGGGGGAAATGTGTGTGTGTGTGTGTAAACTTTAGGATAGTGTGTTTAATATTTTTTTTTTTGTTTGTTTGTTTTGTTTTATTTGTTGTTTGTTTTAGTATTTGTTTTTTTTTATTATTTTTTATTTTTTGTTTTTTTAAATTTTCGTATTTACGTTTTATTTATTATGCGTCGTTTAATTCAATTTTAGTTTTTAATTTTTGTTATTTAAGTTTTTTTTTTTAATTTATGTTTATTATATTTTTGTTAATATTGTTTTATTTATATTTTAATTGTTTTTAATTATATGTTAATTTTGTTTTATATATTTTTATTTGGTTTTATTTTTATTTAACATTTAATTCTAATAAACTAATTTAATTACTAACTTAAACAACTAAATTAATTACTAATTATTAATTAATTAATAATTAGTTAATTATTAACAAGTCTAACATAAATCTAACTATATTAATTTAATTAATATTACTCTATTATGCTAACTAGTGTTAAAAATGCCACTAACCATTTATTACTAACCTAATGTTTTTTTTATCCTAAGCTTGTTTATGCAGGGATGAGTGATGGGCGTGATGTAGCCAATGGGACAAATGGATTAAGAATGAGTGGCACAGAGGTGTATGAAGGATGCAGTAGGGTGATGAAGGATTGGGCAAAATGGATGGAGGGGGCAATGGAATTAACCGAGCCTAGCAAGCCAGATGTCGTCATCATGGGAGCAACGCCAAATAAGCAGATGAAGAAACAAGTTACCTATGATTATAGGACCCCAACAAGCTCCACCACCCATAACCCATTTCAGGTGGGGTTGGGATTCCAACCCTTGGGTCCCATGGATGTTGCACTACCTCTTGCAACCACACAAGCATAATCTTCCCTTGTTCAATTTGAGGCCAACAAAGACACCTGATTCATTAAGAGGATTCAACACATCCTCCAACTAGTCCATGATATTTTCCAGAAATCCAACGCTAAGTACAGACAACGTCATGATCAACACTGGGTAACACACAAGTTTCAAGTGGGAGACAAGGTCTGGTTACATTTGAAGAAAGAGCGTCACATAGGGCCCCATCAAAAGATCCATCCACTTCCCTATGGTTCTTATACTATCACCAAGGCTATGGGTGACAATGCTTTTGAGTTTAACACTCCCCCCTTCCTTGGATTGCACCTAGTGTTCAATGTGGACCTCCTTCGACCATATTTTCCACCATTATTGGACACCTCTAAGATCGCAGAATAGTTGAAACCAACATAGCTCAACCCTGACTGCATGGAACAAGAATCCACTGATCAGATAGTAGAAACACAAGTCAAGGGAACTCACCAACAAAGGATCCATATTTATTAGGTTGTCAAGGCAGGGAAACTCCTGCACCAAGGCAAGTGGATCGTCCAAGGCCAAATTCAGCATAAATTTCCCCACCTGATGGGGGAACTCAATTCAATGGAGACCATTTCTTCCTAAGGGGGGCAGGACTGATCTAGGTGGATATTCGTGGCCACCCACCTATTCCAACTGGCTCATATTGACAATTTTTAGTTCAACACGTTCTTTTGTAATTCTTTGTATTTGTGGGTTTTACACTTACGAGACTATATGAAGCCCTACACATCTTCCAGGTGGATATTGGTGTTCACCCACCCAATCCAACTGGCTTATTTTTTAAGTTTCATGTCAGTACATCTTTTTGTACTTTCGAGGTCGTTTTGGGGCCTTAAACAAAATTTTTGGGGCTTGCCCCAAAAAAACTGTAGATGAAGTGAGAATTTGATGGAACAATGTGTATTTCTCAAAAATACCTTTCCAACGGGCTATCCCGCGCCTAAAACGAAGATCGTATGCAAAAGTTACGACCCTGAGAAGTTGAGGTACCAACTTACCCATCAGGGCCCACATAAATTTTGGTGTTTCATCTCCTAAGGTTAGGTTTTTGGATGTCTAGGGTTTTGGAATTCATGAGTAATGTTAAAAAGGCCTCTAGAGCCTCATTGTAATCATTCTGCTCAGACGAATGCACGTTGCAGACACATCTCTTCTCAAAGATAACTACCACCATTCAAGCAAGTTGTTTTCAGTTCTGCAGTTTTACAGTTTCAACCTATTTTCTTTATTCAATAGAAGTTATTGTTCACTGGATATCTGTTGTTTTTTTTTCCATATCTTGGTGTTATTATATTCAATTTGTTATTCATTTTGTTCCGCTCATAAATCTGGATCAACAAGTGTTGTTGGAAGTTTGACGTATGATATGATTTGTACTAGGCTAAACATTTTCCATGTACTGGGAAGTTTGAGTAGGTATATGTCAAAACTAGGGAATGAACATTGTAAAACTATATAGAGGGTCTCTAGATATTTGTGTGGAACTTTAGATTATGCAATTTTCTACCAATAAGATAGAATCTAAACAAAAAGATATTTGTACATGTTTTTGTTGATGCAGACTAGGATAGAGATCTTGATCATAAAAACTCTACAAGTGGTTATGTGTTTATCCTATTTGGGGGAGCAATAAATTGAATAAGAAAAGGATAGATCATAGTTGTACATTCAACTATAGATGTTCGATACAAGGAAGACACTCATGAAAGTAAGGAAGTTGCATGGTTGAAGCGATTGTTTTCAGGTATTGGTTTTATACATAAAACTTTAAGGATATATTGTGAAAGCTAGAGTGCAATCTTCCTAGCAAAGAACTCTACTTATCATGCTAAAACCAAGCATATTGATATCCAATATGATTTTGTTAGAGACATCCTTAAAGACAACACAATGTTGTTGGAAAATGTAGATACTTTGAAGATTGTTGTAGATTCATTGACAAAGTCTATGAATATGATCATTTCTCTTGGTGTAGAGAATCAATGGACATAACTACCATTTCTCATTGATTTTATGAATGCCTATCTCCCCTTGTTTTGAAAAGGATTCAACAAGTGGAAGAATGTTGGATGTGTTGTATTTTTTACATATAGATTGTGCATCTTGACACTACTTGCAATCTTTGCCTCTTAAAAATATTTTTGGTCTATTTTTTACCACATTTATACTTTTTTCATCAATAATTTCAATCCAATCTTATCTTATCTGAGTTAAAAGATTATGCTTGTAATATAATTTTTCTTAGTGAATAAAGACTAGTTGATATTATAGAATACCTAAATATTATATTGTAAACAATTTGATTAATATAATCATATAAAGAAATTCTCCTATTAATAATTATTAATAATTTAATTGATTTGATGCTCAATTATAAAACATTGTAGTAGTAAAACTTAAGAAAAAACACAAATAAATTTCATAATAACATAAATAAATATCTTATATTTTTTCCCTTTTTAATGAATTTATAGAGAATAATCATTCATAATGGTACAAACGAATATTTTTTCCCTTCTAAGGAATTTATAGAGAATAATCATTTATAATAACACAAATAAATAATTTTTTTTCTTCTAAGGAATTTATAGGGAATAATCATCTCTCTTATTCTCTTATTGACAAAATGTAATTATGCTAGAGATTAAATAAATAAATCTTTGTTCTAGAATAAATACATTTCATTATAGAAAAAATAAATATATTTTAGGTAATAGGGTATTTTTAGAGAATATTCATAAGTAATAGGGTATTTATAGAGAATATTCATAAGTAGGTGTAATGATTAAGAACATATTTTATTTGAAATTATTATTATTTTTATAAATATATATATTTTTTTAATATTTAATTTTAAAAATCACATATATAATTTTGTTTTGTTTGTGATGTTGAGTCTGCAAAATGAAGAGGAATATTTTATATATTATTTGAAATAATAGGTATTTTAAATTAAGAAGAAAAAAAAAATATTTTAAAATTTTGATATTTTTTTTTTCATTATTATAATTTGATTAGGTGAAATTGTAATTTTAAATAAATGAAAATGATGTTTTTAGAATTCAAAGTTTTTATATCCTTATTACAACAATGTTGATATTCACTTTTACTCATTAAAATTGACAATTTTATTTTATATCAATGTTTGACAACTCCCCTTTTAACTCCCCTTTTCACACCTACGTTTAAAAAGCCTTCAACATTTAAATTAAATATAAAATTTCACTTTATATGAATGTTTGAAAATTTCCCTTTCACACCTACACTTCAGAACATTTAAATTAAACATAAAATTTCCCATTACAACTAACTTGTACCATATAAATATATAGAATCTGTAATTTCAACAATTTAATTTTAATTCTTCCCTTTTAAACGTTGAAAAAAAGCTTTTCATAGCTTTTCACTTTATAGCACTTTTTAACTCTATATAACTTAATAATCATTCACCTTTTAAATTATTTAATTAATATCCAACTTTAAGAAACCGGATGCGCATCTCAAGGGGCGCCAACAGTTCGAAGTATATGAAAACAAAACGTTCTCATACAAACAAACAAAGCGCCGCTTGATATGCTATTTTGAGATGCCTTAAACGTTATATGGTAATGTAAATTTAGAGAAAATTTCTATTTTTTGTTATTTAAATTGTTTTTTTTAATGCATAAATAGATTCAGCTTGTTGAAAAAACCATGAGATTTTCAGATTATACAAACTTAATCACTCAAATCATCTGCAAATCTAACCATTCATCACCAGATTTCGAACAAAATCAAACAGAAAAAAATAACAAATACTATATTTTTTTTTAATTTTTTTTCAAATTTAATGAATGTATATGACATTACCAATAAATTAATTATAATTGTTTTATGCATTCTTGACCAAGCGCAACTTGCTCATGTGCGCCGCATTAAAGGCTTACCCATTTACATTTAACTACAGTTATTTGCACACGCCATCTCCATGGATGGTAATATATGTATGGGTATATGGATGGATGGATGGCCATCCCATCATTGGTTTGGATTCTTAAAACTCTGCACGCCTACAACTATAATAACGACGGCAACTAAGAAGTCCAAGTCGGAGATTTCATAGAGATTCGATGGAGATTTGAGGCATCCCATTTCCAGTCTCCTCCTCAAATTTCGCTTTATGACTTTTGAGGCGTTTGCGAGATCGAAGGCTATATAACTGTGAGAAACCCAACAGCTCAAAAGTCTGCAATACATTGTATTGTCCCGGTGCTCTACAGGACTGGCTTTGTTTGTTTGTATGAATCTCGAGAGCCGGTTCTGTATGATCAGTAATAAAACCCAAACCCTTAAAAGTCTGCAATAGATTCTATTCTCTCGGCGCGCTACAGGACTAGGTTTGTTTGTTTGTATGAATCTCGAGAGCCGGTTTTCTAGGTTTGTTTGTTTGTATTGTAGTTTTCTGGAGTTGGAGACTTATCCGCAGAAATGATGTATCAATCGCAGCCTCAGGAGGTGTGGAGGTCATCGCGGGATTTGATCTCGGTACGTACTGACAAGGAGGAGCCGAGCTCCAGATTGTTCGGCGGGTCGGAGGGAATTAGCATGCCGGGCGCCGTGCATTACTCGCAGGAAGAAGAAGAAGAAGGGTATGGCGAGTGGCTGCAGGAGGTAGTGGGGCAATACCATTCGAACGGTGGAGGCAGAGAGTGCAGGTGTTCATCTGTGGTGGTGCAGAAAGTGGAGGCACCGGTGAGCGTTGTCTGGTCGCTGGTTCGGAGATTCGACGAGCCTCAAATCTATAAGAACTTCGTCCGCACCTGTTTCATTCGAGGTGAGGGGGATCTGAAGGTCAAGGTCGGCTGCCTCAGGGAGATTCGAGTTGTCTCTGGTCTCCCTGCGGCCACGAGCACTGAGCGACTGGACATTCTGGACGAGGAGCAGCATATTCTGAGCTTTAGCATCGTGGGAGGCGAGCACAGGCTCACCAATTATCGATCCATCACAACTCTGCACGAGAGGCTTATAAATGGGAAACCCGGAACCATTGTGATCGAATCCTACGTGGTGGATGTGCCACAGGGGAATACGAAAGAGGATACACGTTTATTCGTCGATACCATCATTAAAAGCAATTTGCAGTCCTTGGCTCACGTCTCCAAGCACCTCATCAGTACACGCCGCTGCTTATAGGCCGCACCAGTTTTTGAAGATTTGTTTATTCTGTTTTTGTTGGGTATACAGTTTGAGAATGTGTACAGGCTCATTTCCCGCAGAGACTCGCAGAGGCCTTCGGGGTGGTTCTTGATATTTCATCATCTGCGGGTCTAACAGATTTCTTTGTTAGAGAATGCAATTCAATGGCTTCATGGGGTTTTCAAACTTCAAGATCGCAGTGCTGCAGGATTGGTTTTTTCTGGCGTCCTTGCAGAGTATGGATTACTCTTCATATATTGCAGGATATCACAAATGGAATGGAGAAGTCAATTTTCCATAAAAGTAACAACTCTGCTTACCGCTTTAAATCCGAATGGAAGCAATCAAAGGTCGTCCATGGCATGGTCGATGAAGAGTTTTCTTATTTTGAACATATCTCAGTTGTAATTATCTTCGTAAAAAGATATCGATATTCACTTCTTGTAAATCAGTACATATTGAATTTTTGATTAAATTTTATTCTTCTTTTCCAGTTACTTATTTGTAAAATATGAATAAATGCTTGTATTATTTGTAAAGTCTGGATAATGGTTTTTTTTAAGTATAGTATTCTATTCAGTGATAAGTATTTTTGAAAAAGAGATTCACAATACAGTAAATCAATTATTCAGTGATAGGTCTTTTTGAGTGATAAGTATTTTTGAAAAAGAGGTTTACAATATAGTAAATCAATTATTCAATGATAAGTATTTTTGAAAAAGAGGTTTACAATATAGTAAAGCAATTATTGAGTTATAGGTATTTTTGAAAAAGAAGTTTACAATATAATAAATCAATTATTGTAGGGTATTTTTATAAGTTGAAGTAAAATATAATAATAATAATAATCTATTTTTAAGGTCACTGCTAAGCCTGACATCAAATTGGTATACCGGATCTCTTAACTCAACGATTTGACTGATAAAGTTTACATAAGTATACATACCCTACCCCTCTGAATTTAAACTTGTAACCTATTAAGAAGAAATACATGTTCTTAACACACACACATATATATAATTTGTTGATGAAAACATTATTTTAACAAAAAAAAAAACCTTAACCATAAATCATAAATATACTCACAAATAAATCATAAATATACTCACAATATAATCACAATATAATCGATTAACCATTATATTTTCAAAAGCCCCTCTCCTATGCCCAATATGTTTAACTTAAAAATTGATGAACTGTGACGACGACTGACTGTAGAATCTTCAACTCGCGTTTTTCTCTTTCCCTATCTACTTACTGTATAGATCACAGTGGACAAGCGTTGCCTTCTACGAGAAAATATATCGATCTCTATACTGAACCAATTTTGCAGTTTTTTCCTTTCTGGATGATCTGCATTTCACCACGAGTCATTTATATTCATACAGCTTCATTGAATCTGACTTTTTTTTTCAAATCATGAGAAACCAAATAAATATATCTGTAGGGATTGATCTTTTTTTCAACGGAAAGATTTGAGATTTCGTCGGATGCAATGCTGCCCGGGAGACGAATCCATCAGTATCACCTGTGAGATGCATGTAAGAGGAGCAGGTTGTAAACATCATACCAAGTCTGAATGTGTATGTTTTCATAGTTGTTTATAACTGCTAGTTTTTTGAGAATATAAACTGTGTATATAGAATGCTTATGTTTTAATAGTTATTTATAATGGTTCAAAATTTTCTACACAGTTTATTTTCATATTTGTGGGTTTAATAGTTAAAAATATGTGTTTTTTCTTAAAAAAATTATAAATTCAAATCTAAATTTAAAAGGAGAATATATATACCTTCAGTAAACTTTAACAATAAAATCGTTGAACTAAAAAAAAAATCTATTACACCAATTTAACACCAATTTAATGCTGAAAAGATTTCATAACAAAAAGATACCCAAATATACACCCACCATTACATGACAATGTAGCTATGCATCTTTAAATGTTACATCCTTGGTTGTTCTCCCTGAAGGCTGAGATACCCTAAGACAGGGGATGGACGTTAGATTGGTTCTGAATAAGCACTCGATTGTAATCAAATCAGTTTTCGATTCATCTTCATTATGGATTTATAAGTGTATACATCATTTAGAACGTAAAATTTTTATTTTGTGGATATGAACTTATGAAAACTGATTGTAGATTAATTATAATTAAGTTGATATGCATATAAATTCATCCTTTTTATAAATTAATCTCGTAAAACTTTTATTCAAAATGATAATTCACGTTCTTGTTAAATTTTTTAATAAAAAAACAAATTTTAATAACAAATAAGAAAGCAAAGCATCAGTGAAAAATTTCCGCTTCTGAAGTCTCACTCCACTCCAATTGCATGTTTTGAAGACTGTGCGCTACTCTGCACGATGAGACAACTTGTTAGCCATACAATACTCTCCTGCAATTTTATTTTGATGTATGTAATATTGGTGCTCAATCTAGCTGAAGATCCTCTGTTGTTCCCTCCTGACATGTACATTCCTCCTCAGCTGGCAGGCGACTTCGTAGGGCATTTCTTCATTTTTTTAAGGCGGCCATGAGGGTCCATTATTACACAGACAATGTTTTGGTTTGGGGTTTTCCGGTTTCCAATGCATCTGACATTAAAAAAAAAGAAAAAGAACGCTTGAGAACAGAAAGGGAGTAGTGAAGAGAAGAGGGGCCGGGCCGGGCCTTCAAGACGAGGTACCCCAGATAGAGTATGTCTCTTTTATGTAATGTGTACTTGTTTTCTTAGGGTTTTCTTCAGCTTTTTCCTATGGCTTGCTTATTTATTAGGATAGGTTTTATCTAGGTTTTGCCACTGTGTAAAAAGTGAGGATAGTGATCACTGGTTGCTATTCATAAATGTGTGTTGACATATCATCTTTATGTGTCACTTGAAATGATTCATTGATAGTCTTTAAGGGGGAAAGATTTATTCTTCCTAAATGTCTTTGGATGATTAACTAATTTCCTTATTTCTAATGAACTCCTAATCAATTAGACCAAAAGCAAATTTCAACCTAGATACACCAACAAGCAATTCACTTTCCCTTCCGATCATCCTCCATGCTACCTCCAATGAAGCCATCTGATCTCTAATAACATCCACCTTAATGTTCACCGACTCTTATATAGTTTAAACATTATTTTTCTTTTTTTAATATATATACCGACTCTTATATAGTTTAAACATTATTTTTCTTTTTTTAATATATATATATATATATGTGGGAGTCTCTCCTTGCGAGGCGAATAAATTAAGTCAAACTCTGATACGATGTTTGTCTTCTTTACTTAGCTATGGCGTCCATGAAGGAGTATCTAAGTAAGAGCATGTGAAGTGTTCTCATATCATGCTTCTTCAAGCAATTTCCAAAACAAATAAATGTTGCGTTTGCCAATGGGTTTACCAATTTGGTTAAAACAATACAATAGGTTTTCATTATTTAGTCCAAGTTGTGTAGTTTTAAAGAAATTCTGATGGGTGAAAGTTTTGGATGAAAAACCTAAAGAAAGTGAGTACTATGTAGTGTAGTTTCTTTAGCCATGTTTTTTCAAAGCATTTTCACATAAATTTCCCATTTTAAAGTGGCTAAAGTGGTTTTTCCATTGTTACAGAATTTGTTCAATCACATAAAATGTTTGAAATATATATAGATAAACTTATATGAAAATTTGAACATCAATGTAATAATTTTTGTTTATATATATACATATATATATTTTTTTTATTTTTTTTTTATTTTTTTTTTTAAGTATAGTGTATCTACAAAATGTGATTTGTTGACATAATAATTATATTATTTTAATTTTATCCTATGTCTCTTGGATTAATATGTTTGAATATTTAATTTTTGGTAATATTTTGATGAAATCTAATGGTATGACCATTGTATTTATATTTGTCACCTTAATCTTGTGTTATTGGCAATATTGAATTTATATTAGCTATAAGAATTTTCAAATTTTAATAAACATTGTTTGAATATGACTATGTTCTTGTCCATTTTCTAAGGAGTGAAGAGTTGGAGCATGATAAATGAGGGAATGGAAGACTATTGATAATTCACATGAGGTTTTTAATTTAGAGGTTCATGTTCTTTTCAACTATGTCCATCCATTTTCTTTTCAAGTGTTCTTGTGTTTCTTAAGAATGTCACTAAATTATCAAATTATAAAGGGTTTATTAGCATTTTCACAAGGTTGATGTTTTTCATAAGATATATTATCTTGCAAATTTGAAGGTCATGTGATTGGTGATCTTTGTAATTATAATTGTTTTATTTAATTGTATCGTATCCTATTAAAATAATGAATTTCTTGAATAAGTGTCCATAAATATTTTTTAATGCATGATATAGTAGAAATAAAAGATAAAGATAATAAAAAGTATATATAATATATTCCATTTGTATGAAGGGTTAGATCAATTGGTATATTCTCTTGTACTACGTCCAGAATGTCCCAAGATCAAATATCGTTAGATCCTTTGGGGTTATTCAATCCACCTTCCATTTTAAAACTCTACGAAAGAAAGGGAAGAGCTCCTCGAAGGCTGACATAGCTACCAACATTCCATTTTAAAGCTCTAGGAAAGAAAGGGAAGACCTCCTCAAAGGCTGACATAGCTACCAATACCTAGTGTGTGTAGTTGGGGTCAGAGTTTTACATAAAAGCATGTATAATAAATAACAAATATGATGATTTGAAGGATTTTAAAATTGCATTTTTTTGTTCTAAGGGAAATAATTCTAAGTGGGAAACTCATTCCATTTAGAGAAATATCATTCTCTAGATGAATATTTGGAATTTCTATGGTTTCATCACCCTTATAATTCACACCAGGTTGTGAATTTGAAGGCATGCAATGTCTTAGAATATGGTCATATTCTCTATCTAGTTCATTGTCATTAAAATATAAAGGTCAAGGTGTATTTTCATTGGACTAGTATTTTTCTTAAGATATACTATCATCCCAATATAACTGTCCTGGCACTTATCTACAGGACGAGGAGAGGGGCATCAAAGTATGGTAATGAACTTTGTTGATCTTTGTATTTGTAATTGGATTACTTGATTATGTTCACTAGTATGTTGTCAAAATCATAAATATCTTAAATACAGACATACATATTTATTATTTCTTAATGTAATAGGAATAAAGGAAAAATAATAAAGGGTGTGTATTTAAAACATTTCTCATTCTCAGTGAAAGGTGACCTTGTTTTGGATATGGAAAATCAGAAGTTAGGAACAAAAGGAGAAATCAAATGGAGGTGAAGGTGGATATTCTTTTGATGATTAAGGTAAATTTTAAAAACGGTTACACCATTAGGCTTTTGGGGTTCTATGGTGGATGGGATGGATAGACCAAGGAAGGAGAAACAATTGGTCATGAAATTAATCCACATAATGGAGAAAAAACAACTTCTATGACATTAAAACCGCTTAGAGATATTTGGTGGAAATGGAGGTAGAGACATATTTAATGCAAGGAATAGGGGATGGTCTATCAAGGCTAGATGCTCTTTGTCAATGAGATATGAGATGGTTTGTATAGGGATGCACGTATTCCACAAGATCCCACACACACACATTCAATCTTTTCACCCTTCTCACATTTCAAAAAATTAACCTCTTCTATAAGGGGCACATATCCTCTATCCTTGGACAATAGTATCCACTATTTAGAGCTAGGTGAAAAGGGAATTCAACTTATTGAAGTAGAACTAAGAGGTTTTCAAAGCCGGGGGTTTGAAATTCATATGGTATTCAATGGAAGGAGTACAATATTCAATGGCCATAGGATGATAACAAAGTAGCATGAGGTAAAAATGAAACAAGGAGAAGTTAAACTCATCCTGGGAGCTGATATTTTTTTCAAACAAATCAATCACTATTAAAAGATTACACTAGTTGGAAAATTCTACAGGGGTTATTTTTGTAGGGAACATTTGGTTAGTGGATTTGCAGGTTATGGAGGAAATTGTTAGGGTATGGCATTATTTGGAAAATTCTATGGGGGTTATTTTTTGTAGGGAACATTTGGTTAGTGGATTTGTAGGTTATGGAGGAAATTGTTGGGGTAGATACAATTATTTTACTTGTTGGTGAAAGTATGAATTTCCTTAATTTTCAATTCAAAGGAAGATGCAAAATCTATTCAAAATTAGAATTGGTTTCCGAGTACTTCTCGGTGAAAGAATGAATTTCCTTAAGTTTAAATTCAAATGAAGATGCAAAATATATTCACAAATAGAATTGGTTTTCGAGTACTTGTTGGGAAAAGGATAAATTTCCTTAATTTTCAATTCAAAAGAAGATGCAAAATCTATTCCCACATAGAATTGATTTTGGAGTAATTTTTTTTATCTATCACTACAGCCATGGTGCCTTACCGTTGATTCTATTTAGGAAAATAATAATGTTCAACATGTTTGGATAAAATTATTGTTCTTCTTTATGGTGTTATGGAATGAAAATCCTTTGTAACTCATAGACAACATACTTAGGCATTTCATTGGCATTGATGAAAGAAAAAAATCACAATCCTCATGTCGTTGAAAGAGTCTGTGGGGAATTTGATTTGAGGGAAGGGTTGCCAAATTTGATGAATATTATGTCTGGGCAATGGTCAATTACCTAAATAATTGATCCATGTGGACATCGATGGCCACCCACCTATTCCACTGGCTCAACATATAGTTTCCATTTTGGCAGTTCTTCTATAGTTATTTTGGTCGCAAACTTTTGGGGTTGTTTTGAGGCCCTAAACGACATTTTTTTACATGAAATAACCCACTAAGTGTTAGAGGCCTATATTGAGCCATTTGAAATGTGTACTCCTAAAATAGACCTTTTCTACGAGGTATCAAGAACCCAAAACTGAGATTGTATGCAAACGTTACACCCTAGGGAAGTTGACGTATCAACTGCCCCCATCAAGGCCCACAAATATTTTAGCATTTCATCTTCTATGGTTAGGGTTTTTTCATTTACGATTGATGTTAAAAAGGTAATTGGAGCCTCATTGTAATCATGTTCTTGCGAATGTGCATAGTCATTACATCTTTTCTCAGAGATAAGCTACCACCATTCTAGCGAGGTCATTTCATTGTGTATTTCCTTTTAAATATCTACATATTTTAGTCTTTAATAGAAATTGAGTATTACTATATCTCTATGTTCCTGTCTTATTTTGTGTTTCATTCCATTCCCTCATAAATCCACATCAATGGTATTAGAGTAGTCTGGTATTTTTCATTTCTTAGTGCACATTCCTAACAAGGTCAAGGTATAGAGAGTTGGGTCTAGAGCTAGATTCTCTTCAAGAAAACTAATCGTGCCATCCCAAGCGACCTCCCATGGAAAAATAATAAAGAGACGAGGGAGAAAGATATCCTATAAGTTTTTTCTTGCAAAAGTCCTCGCGAAACAGAGGAACAAGATGATGGATCCTTTTTCCCAAATCCTTCGAAGGTTGTCAACAATAATAGATGCATCTTCGTCAAGCAACCACTTTGGAGGTGTCGCCCCTTCAAGGTACACTTGTTAATTTTGATATTCCCATATTTGAAGCTCAAATAAATGTGAATGCTTTGGAAAAGTGGTTAAATATACTAGAAGGTTATTTCTCTATCAACAATTTTTCCAATAGGGAATAGATCACCTTTGTGCTCCTTAAGGAGGTCCCCATGTAAAACTTTGGTGGGTCAAGACTTACTGTGAGAAAAAATATAGATATGATTCTAAAATATTTTGGGTCGAGCCCTCTTGGGATGATCCGAATTTATGTAGGAACACAATGAAATACAGAAATACACATAAACGCAGAGATGCAACGGAAATAAGACTTCATTTCATTAATAACAAATGATTGAAATATGTTTACACACAGAATGGAAATAAACTAGCTAGGGCGCCGGTAGCTTATCTCTGAGAAGAGATGTGGTTGCTACTCGCATCCGTGAGAAGATGATTACAATGAGGCTCTGAAGGCCCTTTTACAATAAACAGGAATG
>SNQJ01S0010838.1:0-10044 GCA_010110895.2 Picea sitchensis | reverse complement strand
ATGAAGCGCCAAAAGTCATGTGGGCCCCGTTTGGGTAAGTTGGTGCATCAACTTCCCGGGGTCGTAACTTTTGCATACGATCTCCGTTTTAGGCGTATGATAGCTCGTTGGAAAGATCTATCCGAGGCCTACAATGACCGAGACAAAATGACATCGTTAGATGCCATTTTTCGACATCAACATACCCAAAAAAACATCGTTTAGGGCCTCAAAATGGCCCCGGACGTTCAGGACCCGAAAAAACTGCTAAAAATAGTAAACTGTGCAAAAACTGAAAAACTGAAAGAAGAAATGGTGGGGGTTCAAGTGGAATAGGTGGGTGGCCACCAATATCCACCTGGATCATGGGACTCTTTTATGGATTCCATCAAGAAACAATATTACCCCATTGGAAACTATGATGACCAGTACACTAGATGGACCACAGTGCTTCAGGAGAGGAACCAAATAGTCTTGGAGTTCACAAATACCTTCCGTACCTTGCGCACCAAGATGGGTATCAAAGACTCCAAGCAACATCTAGTTCTAAAATACCATGGGGGCCTACATAGTTACATCCAAATAGAAATGGAGTTTTTGGACATCTCGTCGTTATGAACCTCTTATTGATATATTGACAAAACCGAGCAAACATTTAAGCAGAGGAATAAGTGGGAGTTTGGATTTGTTAATGCATTAGAAGCTGGAAGTAGGAATCCCCATCACACAAAACAAAATACAAATAAAAGATGGACAAACGTAGGACAACCAGTCTAAACCATAAACAAGCAAGGGTAATGGGAAGACAAAGACATATACTAGGAAGTGGTGTGAATTCCATAAAATCCCTTGGCACAACACCGATGAATGTCTCTTGAAGCAGTCATTGGTGTCCAAGATGAAAGCCTCAGAGTCAGATCTAGGCTTTGACTTTGATTTAGAGTCAGATAAGGTGAAGCAGATCATTGATGCAGAACCCAGTGCAACAGACTCTACCACCAATATCCAACCAAACTAACTAGAAGAGCCAGAGGAAGGTGAGTTCCTTTTTCACTTACAGATGTGGGTGAAGTTTGATCTGCTACATTTCATTGTTGATAAAAGAAGCCAAAAATGCATCATCTTAGCAGATTTTGTGACGCGGTTGGAGTTGTTGAAAACACCACATCCACACCCATACAACATCAAGTGGCTCAGCCAAGGATGAGATTTATCTGTCAACCAACAATGCCACCTTCCCTATGGCATCAAGCCCTTTAAGGATGAAGTATTGTCTGATGTTTCCCCACTTGAATTTTGTGATGTTCTTTTAGGCCAACCATATATGTGGAAACATGATGTTGTATATGAGTCTATACCTCATATGTCATTGTTACTGTGGGTGGAAAATTGTACATGATTCGAGAGGTAGCTCCACCTAATGCAATTTCTCTGATCTCAGCTAAGAAATGAAAGAAGATCATCTCCCAGGCTGGGAAATTTTTCCTCTTCATGATTCTCTCTACACGGGGATCCTCTATGTAGCAGAAGAAAGTGGAAAAAGTCATGGAAGAATATCAGGACATATTCACCTCACCTAGCGAGTTGCCTCTACATTGTCAGGTCAAGAATTCAATTGAGATAACCATTGGAATTCGTTTTCCTAATAGGCCAGTGTATTGGTAATATCTTCTATATAATTAGGAAATAAAGTGGTATATCCAAGAGATGCTCCAAAAATGGAACATTCGACCAACCTCCTCACCCTATGAAATCCCAATCGTGCTCATACAGAAGAAATATGGGACCTGGGGACTTTGTATTGATAACAAAGATTTGAAAAAAATCACAGTTAGGAACCAGTACCCAATTCCAAAAATTGATGAGGGACAAGTACTTTAGTAATATTCATTTGAAGCTCGGTTACCACCAGGTCCCCATAGAACAGACCGATGGATGGAAGACCTCTTTCAATCCTAAAGAAGGTCTTTTTGAGTGGTTGGTCATGCCGTTTGGCTTGAAGAATGCCCCGACCACCTTCATGAGGTTGATGGTTGAAATCTTGAAATACTTCACTAATTTATTTGTGGTTATATATCTAGATGACATCCTCATCTTCAACAAGAGTTCGACAGAATACTTGTCGCACATTCAACAATTCCTCCACACTTTGCAGAAAGACAATTTATATGCTAACTTAGAGAAATTCTCCTTCGACACGAACAAGGTCCAATACCTCAGATACATTGTAGATGAGCATGGTTTGCATGTTGATATAACCAAGATATAAGTCATTCATGACTTTCCAACCTCGACAATAATAAACAATCTTATGATCTTCTTAGGCCTTGATAACTTCTATCATTGCATTGGGGTTCTCCCATATTGCATGGGATCTCAAAAAAGTGACCAAGGGTGGTTTCAAAGCCAAATTTGTGACAGAAAAATCACAACTGAAAGATTTTTATGATATGAAACATCACTTATAATCATCCCTTTTGCTCGCATTACCCAATCTACAACAACCATTTTAGATTGAGACCGATGCTTCCAATTATGTCATTGGTTTCCTTCTCACTCAACATGGTCATCCAATGGGATATGATAGTGAGAAACTCTTAGATGCCATCTATAAGTAACCTACCTATAAAAAAAAAATGTATTTCATCATACAATAATCACGCCAATGAAAGGATTGCATTCTAGGGAAGGCGACAGTCATCCATACGGATCACAAGCCTCTGCAGTTCATGCAGACACAAGGCAAATTGCAGAATGACCACCATCAAAAGTGATCCACATACTTGTATCATTTTTACCTCAATATTAAGTATAATAAATGGAGCACCAATCATGTCATTGACTGCCTCAGCTGAACTCTAGTTGCAGTACTAACCACGATGCTCGAATCTTGTGGGAATGAGACCTCCGGGTGGTCCCAACTCTATGACAACAATCCTAACTTCGCTACACACTACCAGATGTTGGGAACAAGAATGATGGTTACTGACTTCCATCTTTAGGATTGAATGTTATGCTATTTGGGTCATATCTTCTTTCCTTCAAGCGAGCGTGTGAATATAATTTGGGAATCCCACTACAGTCAGGTGGTAGGACACTTTGGCGTGGATAAGATAGTGGTAGTACTACAAATTTATTTCTATTTATCAAATCTTCGACAATATATTAGTAAGTATATCAGATCCTACATTGCCTACTCCATTGGCAAGCCAGTCATTAAAAAACAAGGACTGTACACCCATCTTCCTATTCCTCATGAGCCCTAGGAATCCATCTCAATGGAATACAGTAAAATTTCTTCTTACATCCACACATGAAGAATCTTCCCGTGCTCGATATGAGGCTAACAAGGCCAACAAATTCATTGAAAAAATTTAGAACATCCACCAACAATTGTTGATTAATTCGGTTGGTTGTCATTGATATCAACCCTTGAAGAAAGTCCGGTAGAGAATTTCGGTAGCATAAAGGTTTGGGTAATGGACCCAAGTTTGTTTTATGGATAATCGTATGAGTTTTGATATATTTTCAGGTAAGACTATTCTATATGGATAGTACATGTCATGTCATTTCCCGTGGTATGTGGAACACCACATAACTCCTCACAGTTAGAGAGTTATGTCCATGTGAAGTTGGAGAACCCCCATGAAACATCTAGAAGCCCCAAAAGGTCAAAGTAGTCAAAGTGTTTGAAAAAAAATTTATTTAAATAATAAATTTAATGAAGAACTCTCTAAAATAAGGAAAATGGGATGCTACATGAAAGTATAAATAAGAGGCAAGGCTCTCTCATTTAATCACACTTGAACCTATTGAATATCATTGAATATCTATTTTGTGAAAGGTTATTTGGGAAGGTATTATTGATAGATAAAAGTGCGGTAGAAAAAGTGCGAGAGGAAAAGTGCGACAGAAAAAGTGTGGAAGAAAAAGTGCAATAGGAAAAGTGCGATGGGAAAACTGCGGCAGAAAAAGTGCGACAGAAAAATCGCGGCAGAAAAAGTGCGATAGAAAAATCGCGGAAGAAAAAGTGCGGCAGAAAAATCATGACAGAAAAAGAGAGGCAGAAAAAGTGCAGTACAAAAATCGTGGCATAAAAATTACAGAAAAAAAATCGCGGCAGAAAAAGTACGACAAAAAAACCGCGGCAACAACATGGTTGTGGTCTATTTATGAGAGATATAACATATCTTGTTTGAGGTATGTTTTGTGAGCTAGGGTTTATCTCTTGAGATGGTATTGGATGTTCAGTATTGCTGCATATATTATATTTGTTGAGGGATACAGTTGGTATTTTATTGTTGGTATTTGGCATATGGGTATTGGTCTTTTGGTTGTGATGTGTTGCTGAAGTTGTTGGTTTAGCTTGAGGCTACATAACAGTGAGGTTGTGGCACATGGTTTGATGTAAGGGTTTATGGTATTTGGTTTATGGATAGAGTGATGAATTGTTAGATAAATTTTGATGGTTATATTGGTGTATGTCTTTGGTATATGGTTGAGGTACATGTTGGGTACATGATTGAGATAAGCATTTGATGAGTTGGCACTTACATGAGGTGTATAGTTTATGATTTGACACATACATGACGTGTATAGTTGATGATGTTGGTACATATTGATGAGTCAAGGTTGATGCATGGTTGATGCATGGTACAGGTTGGTTCAATTTATTGGTACAATTTGTTTGGTGCAGGTTGATTAATACAGGTTGCTACAGGTTATTGGTACAGGTTGATAGTGACAATGGTTGATTCAGTGACAGTGACATGTTGACAATGGTAGTGGTTGATTCAGTGACAGTGACATGTTGTCTACATTTGACATTTATATTTTAGGGAAATTGGACGGGGTAAGGATAGGTGGTTGTAGCCGAAAAACTTAGGGGGTTGTAGCCTCCTTTTAGTTGTAGCTAGAGAATTGGGGAGTTCAATCTTCCCTCAGGTTGTAGCCTAAGAAACTAGGGGGTTGGAGTCGTGTTCCAGTTGTAGTTGGAAAACAAAGGATGTTGTTGCTTCCAATGAATGTAATTCTTAAAGACATATAAGAAAAAACATTCCATGGTTTTCTCCCGCTTTAGGTTTCCATGTAAAATACTGGTGTACTGTGTATGTGTGTGATTTCTCATTTGTTCATTGTTTATTTACTCTGCAACTATTGGATGATAATGCTACATTGATATAACACTTTCATTTTATGGTGAAAAAGGATTAAATTAATCTATTATTGATTCACCCCCCCTCTGAGTAATCCAATAATTGGTGTCAGAGTAGGTTCCTTCAGGAAATAGTTTAACCACTGGAAGGAGATCATGGATTATTCTGAGAATGGAGTACGAATGTTTAATGGTCATAACCATTTTAAATATGAGATGTGGAGCAGAAGGATGGAAGTATTTTTACAGGCACAGGGACACTATATTTGGTTATTAGTTGTTACAGGATATGATAGTTCAAAAAGGGAAAAGACTGCAACCAAGAAGGAATTGAAGAAGAATAAAAAAATAGCGATGGATTTCATCTAGGAATGATTACCTAATCTAGTAAGAAAAAAGGTTCGTAAATGTTCATCAACCAAATAAATTTGGGATAAGTTACATGACATATATTCTTCACCCATCACAGATTCAGAAAATGCCAAAGAAGATGCAGATACAGACCAAGAATAATTATGTTCACCATGTCAAACAGATTCAGAAGATGAAGAGTACATAATCACCAGAGAATTGATTACTTCTTTAAATGAACTAAGAGAAGAAAAAAAGTCACTCAAGAAATAATTGATGAAACAAAAGGAAAGTGTTCACATTTTTTAAGAAGCCCAACAAATCATCGAGAACTTAAGAACTCAGCTAGAAGAAGCCAGAAATATCGAAGAAAATCTTGAATATCAAAAGCAGTATTTGGAAGCCAACATAGAAGCACATAAGAAAGAAGTAGAAATGAGAGAGAAGATATTGACAGATCATCTTAAGGAAAGAACTAACGATCTAAACCAGCTTGAGGCAGATTTTGGTCAAGAAGAGAAAGGAATTAAAGAAGAAATAATCACATTAAAAATTTAGCTTGAAGAAGCGAAAAGAACATAAGAATTCATGAAGTCTCAGATACTGAAGAAAGAAGAAGAGGTTGAGAATCTTGAAGAAGAAGTTGTCACATTGAGAAGTAAAATCGTCAAGCTCAACAAGAACATTGAAGAGACAGAAACATTCACATCAGTTATAGAGAATGAAGAGAAGCCCTCAAGGTTTCTAGAAAAGAAGAATGAAGAAAATAGAAAGAGTTATGGAGAAGTACTCAAAGGAAGGAATCATGGTCAACCAGAATCTAAGAAAATTATTGAAGACACATCTTCAATAAGACCATTCATGTTCAAGTCACAAAGAAGCTTCAATCATGATCATGATTAGTCAAGGTAGAAATTTAGAAGGACTACACCACAAAGAAGATCATTCACTCCCACGTATGCAAATTTGTTTTATGGTCATTTTTTTTATTGTACTAATTTTGGACATAAGGTTGCAGATTGCAGGGATTATAAAATAAATGTTCAAGAAAGAAGTGCATATGTGGCCCCACGTAACATTGAATGTTACAAATGTCATAACTATGGACACATATCTAGTGATTATAGAAGCACGATCTATACTTCCATGAAATAGAATATTGATATCATATATAAGAAAGTATGGATAAGAAAACATGAAGAACATGTGAACAAAGACCAGGTCCCAGAGATCGCAAGATTGGCAATAAAACGAGATGAATAAAATTCTACAAAGAAAAAGAAAGATGTCAGATACATAAAGGTTTGGAAAATAATTGAAAGAAAATAAGGAACAGGTTCAAGAGATTGTACTTTTAGACATTGTAGTGAAAGATGAATCCATATATAGAAAGAAAGAAGTCAGAGCTCAGAGCTCAGAAAGATGATGAATCTACCAATGAAGATGATGATGAATACACATCAGATCAGGAATTGTTCTGATCCATTCGGCTTAGAGACTCCTAGGTAATATGAATATTAGATAGGGGGAGTCTATGTGATAGCTATGACATACCAAAAAAACATCCTTTGAGCAAATTGCAGAGTTTGAGAAGATAGATCCAAAGCAGTCAGTTAGAAGAAGTACAATTTGATGGATTAATCAAGACTTCATGATAGTATAGTGATAAATGGGTCAACATTATGGACAATTGCACAAGTAGAGTCTCTGATAGTATGGACAAGAGCATGGATTCATATATTGGTTCAGAGAGTGGGTAAGAGAGAAAGGAACATTATCATAATGGATGATAATTACATAGGAAATGGCTCGAACAATTCTAATGGATTCCAAATTGACAGATATTTTTTGTACACATGTAGTGCATATAGCTGTTTACATTCAAAATAGAGTAATGCTCAGAAACAACAATGACAAAGATCCCTACAAGCTATGGAAAGGAAGACCAACAAATGTGAAGCACTTCAGAGTATTTGGAAGCAAATGCTACATCAAAATAGAATATGAAAGAATGGGAAAGTTTGACTCTCGTGTGGACAAAGGACTACTTCTTGGTTACTCAAGTACAACAAAATCATACAAGTGTTACAATTTGAGGTTGAACAAAGTCGTGGAAAGCATCAATGTAACAATTGATGAAACAGGTGGATGAGAATTAAAGGAAGAAGAAAATAAATCAATGGAACAACTTTATGAAGAAGAATCAGAAGATGAAAAAGAAGTAGAAGGGGAAGATGAAGAGGATCAGACAGAAGTAGAAGATAAATTTTAGCAAGTTCCTTCAAAGACACCTACAAACGAGTATAGAAGAATCATCCTCCGGATTAGATTATTGAAAAAAAAGATGAAAGAGTTGAGACTAGAAGAAGAATCTATTCACCAGAACAAGCGCACCTAGCACTCTCATCTACGATTGAACCAAACAGTTTTGAAGAGGCCAGCAACGATGAATTTTGGAATAAGGCCATGGATTAAGAATTGGATTAAATAGAGAAGAATGACACTTGAGAATTGGTTCCAAGACCAAAGAATAAGAATGTGATAGGCACAAAGTGGGTATTCAGAAATAAATTGAATGAATATGGGTAGGTTACAAGGAATAAAGATAGATTGGTATGTAAAGTATATGCACGGGTTGAAGGAATCGACTTTGAAGAGACATTTTCTCCAGTTGCCAGAATGGAAGCAATCTGATTGATCCTAGCTTATGCATGCTCCAAGAATATTAAAGTGTATCAGATGGACGTGAAATCAACTTTTCTAAATGGGAAAATTGAAGAAGAAGTCTACATTAAACAACCAAAAGGATTTCAATTGTCAGAGAACACATATTATGTGTGTAAATTGAAGAAGGCCTTGTATGGTCTAAAACAGGCTCCCAAAGCATGGTACTCTAGACTGGATAAATATCTACAACATGCAGGGTTCAAAAAAGGAAGTGAAAACAACAACCTCTACATCAAGGTAACTCAAGATAATATTTTATTAATTGAAGTTTATGTTGATGATATTATTTTTGGAAGAACTGATGACATGTTAAGCTATAAATTTGCAAAGGATATGCAGAATGAATTTGAAATTTCATTACTTGGAGAACTATCATTCTTTCTGGGTCTTCAGATACGTCAAAGAAACCAAGGAATTTTTATTTCTCAAACTAAGTATATCAAAGAAATTCTAAAGAGGTTTGGAATGGAATATTGAAAACCAGATACTACTCCTACGAAAACAAGTTGGAAGTTGAGAAAATATGATGATTCAAGGTATACAAACCAAAGGAAATATAGGTCAATGATTGGTAGCTTGCTATATGTCACAACATCCAGAGCAAATGTAATGCAGGAAGTTGGACAGGTGGCACGATTTCAAGAAACACCAAAGAAATCACATGTATTAGCAGTGAAGAGGATTTTTAGATATCTCAAAGGAACAAAAGAGTTTGGATTATGGTATCCAAAAAGAAATGATCTATCACTTATTTCCTACAAAGATGCAGATTGGGCAGGTTTCATTGATGACGGACGAAGCACCAGTGGAGTCAGTGGAGTAGAATTCTACTTGGGTGAGTGTTTAGTATCATGGTTAAGCAAGAAACAATCATAAATATCCTTATCTACAGTCGAGGTAGAGTATATTGCAGCAACAACATGTTGTACACATGTTCTATGGATGAAACAAAATCTGACATATATATAGGTTGAGTATGATGAGCTCATTCCAATCTATTGTGATAATACAAGCTCCATCAGTATCTCAAAGAACCCGATGATTCACTCCAAGACGAAGCACATTCCAATAAAGTATCACTTTCTATGGGAACAGGTTGTAGAGAAGAACATCAGAATTGAATATGTGGGCCCAAAAGAACAAGTGGCAGACATATGTACAAAAAATCTTCCATGGGAAGCCTTTGAGTATCTTCGCCAAAGACTCAGAGTAATTTCTACTCCAAAATGAATGCTTTTGAATGCTTATCTTGTATGTCTTAGATTTACAGGAGGAAGCACAATAAAGAGGACATTTCAGGTTGGGAGATCAGTTTCAGGAAGATTTCAGTCAAGGGGATTATCCCCAAGGGCAGTTTAGTTAGGGGGAGTATCCCTAGATGGAAAGATACCTTTACCATATATGACAAAGGGAGAGATATTTATCAGATGCAGAACACAGAGGCATGGTTCCAAGGGGAGCGATGGTCACAAGGGGAGCATGAGTGATATGACTTCAATATCATATGACATGACTTCAATATTGCATCAGAGTGTTTCCATCAATGCCAAAGGGGGATATTGTTGATTAATTGGGTTGGTTTTCATTGATGTCAAACCTTGAAGAAAGTCCGATAGAGAATTCTATTGGACACACCTACCACACTTAGAGGGGGGGGGGTGAATGAGTGTGGGGATCTTTTTCCCAAAACTTCCCTGTTACACAAAACTCATTAGTTAGCATTTGACATTTACTCATTACTCATTGCTGTCATTAATAATCAGTTAGATGTGAATACATATCAGCAACATATATCAACAATATATCATCAACAAATCATCTCCACAAGGAAC